>RJWM01010902.1:0-61756 GCA_004363535.1 Dasyprocta punctata
TGCTATGTCAAGGACTGATTTCTACTAGACAAATCATTTCTAATTTCAACTACAACTGGGGTCAGGACAGAGAAAAGCGCCTCTGAGTAAGGCAAGGCTGTGAAAAGCTATTTGCTCTCAGTTATTTGGGAATGTATGTAGTAGTTGGGACTGGCTGCATTTCCTTCCAGACAGCTGTGACGTTACAAATTACACACAATGCCATGTATACCTACCTGAGCCAAACTGCCTTGCCAGGTTTCTTTTGTGCTTTCCAAAGACAATAATTTTTATCATTACTTAAATTCTGTATCAAATGCAACTGATAAAAACTGGATATTGCTAAAATCTACCACCTCCAACATCCATAGGCAGCCCCAAACCACCTCAATCAACTATCACACATTCAGGCTTTTCTTAGATCAAATTAAAAATTTAAAACAAAAGAAGACCAAACACTAAAGATAGAAAAACAAAAACCTAAATTTAAAAAAAAAGTAAAAACAACCTAGGCCCCCTCAAATCAGACATTCATGCTAAAAATTATCTGTGGTCCCTGAATTTAATTTTCCATGCAAAGGCAATGATTTCCAAAGAGTGATAAAAATACGGTTTGACATTCTCAAATTCTCTGGTGCTAGTTTTACTTAAGTGAAAGTTCTAGGCTGAGAACAAATTAAAGCTGGGAAATTTCCATGCGATTTCTCCTTTCTCCTTTGTTGCCTCTAACATGACCTTCATGTGGTCTTTTGGCTCAGCTGAAATGAGGAGCAGACTATGTCAGAATGACAAGCCAAGGTATTTCAAAAGCAAGAAGAGAAGCCTGTTTTATGACCCCCACCACAAATGACATCAAGTGAATGCTGTGGCTTTCCAAGGACCTGCAGCCCTACCACCTTCCAAATGGACTATGGCCATAACCCAGTAGTACAAATATTGCTGTAACTTTCAAGAATTCCATAGAAATCTGGCAGATTTACCTTTCTATTCAGCACTGCCGCAGCTTCTTGTCTCCCCACCCACCCCGGAATCAAACTCACGACTTCATGCTTGCCAGGCAGGTGCTATGCCGCTGAGCTAGATCCCTGGCCCTTGCCACAACTTCTTCACACGGTATCTTATAGAAGGTAAAAATTATGGAAGAAACATACATTACTTTTAAAAATGCATACCAATGCATGAAAAAAATACATCACCTGAGAATGTCCTTTTCCTCAGAGAAATGGATCTAGATATATAAAGCATGTAAAGATGGCTTTGTAATTAATGAAACCACTTCTCCCACTTCCCTGAGGGAAATCATTTAATACTAGATGAAACATTAGAGAACTTTTGATCAAGGTCTTATGTTCAAAATGTTTCTATTGTAAATGATAATATTTGATGCTTCAAATAGTGTTCATGAATAAGAATGTGAAGGAAAAATCATTTTGTAAGCAACGGAAACCTTAATAGTGTCTAAATTTGCTGTTTCCTAGAAAATGAGATATGAGACTAAAAGGATATAACATGCTGAAATCAGCTGGAAAATAATTGAAAATATGCAATATTTAACACATGACTAGTGCGGTTTGGCTCCCTAAGAACCTGTTTGAACAAAAAGAATTAATAAGAAAAAAAGGTAACAATAATTATAAAACGAAAAAATTAAAAATATCTTATATTCTACTTCCCTTTTTAGAAACAGCTTTCTGAATAACCTTACAATGACTTTCTGCAAGCGCAATCTGTTCTTAGCTGATGACTGAATTCTGCAATGGTCGTGGTCAGGATTCCAAGTCAATACTGCAACAGTGACCGATGTGGTACAATACTGAACTGGTTGAAATGAAAGGCAGTTACTACATTCCCACACCCACACCCACACCCACACAGATATCTTTGTCAGTTTTCAGATAGCTTTTAACTAGGCTGTAGTTAGTTTGAACACTGAAAGCCAAGATGAAATGAGTGCCTGATAATCACCCCTACAAAGTAAGCCATGTTAGGATGAGAAAATTAGAAAAGCCCATTTTGCTGAAAACATCCCAGACGTCACATGGCAGTCTTAGGCTGAAGATCTGGAACTAGGGTTACAGGGTTGTGGACACTAGTTACAGATAACTGCTTGAAAGCTGATATTAAGGCAAATAAAAGCTGATTGCTAGAAAGCAATTATTTAAAAGTCTCTTGTTTATCTAAAGGAGAACAGGACTTTGTTTTTCCTGGTGCAGCCAGATGCTCTAACTTCTGAACAAGTGAGCACAGTCAATAGTATGTAATAACTCCCGAGTCTGTTACTTTGGCCTAGCTAAGCCTGTCTGGCTCAGGCATCCTGCAGGGTGACCAGCACAAGGGCACGGGCGCAACCAGAAACAACAGGTTGCTCTGCTCTCTCTCGCACACACTGGGTGCCTTTCTTCTGGTTCTGGCCAGCCTGCTCATGATGAATGAATTGCATCAGCTTCATGAGCACAGGGAAAGGCTGGCCCTGGTCCAGGGGGGCCCACATTGTGCCTGGCTACATGGCCTCGGGACTGGATGGCAGTTTGAAGAGTCTGGCTGCAGACACGAGCTTCCTGATGTGTCGCTCCTCTGTGATGCCGGCCTCTTGAAGGCAAGTGTGGGACAGAGAAGGCACTTGGCTCAGTGTGCTGAACCCCGCGTCAGAGAGGTTGCTGGTGTACATGGGCAGGCCGATGGAGATGAGCCAATCCGACACGGATGTGATGCATCCAGGAGACAGGGGCTTCCTACAGATTTCGGTGAGCCCACCACTTGGGATCTGGACAAACACAGAAGCAGAATCTAAAGACTCTACCTGTGCTACTGGAGGGCTACTTATGAGTGTGAGCCTACAAGGAACAGTACTGAAACACAACACTACTAGATTGTAATCAGGAAGTGATAATACTATGACAGTCAAAAATCAGGACTAGAAGAGAGAGTTCTTCTTAAAAATGAAGCAAACTTTGAAGTGTTCTAGCAGGCACCTGGAATTAGAGCAATCCCAATTCCATGTTCCCAACTGTAAGCATTTATATATCCTGCTATTTTGTCTCACTGTGCTATGTTCAACAACGAGAGCTCTCTTAAGGATTTACAGAGACAAACCTGTGTGATAGTATGAAAAGGGATACTCAATGGCTGGGTTTTTATAAAGTACATTTTTCTATTATATTTTCATCTTCAGTAACAACTGGAAAACTCAGTATTTAATCAATATGGTTATAAAGCATTTGAAATATAGTAATATCAAGTATTGGCTAAGACAGGGAAGTGACATTTAAATTTGACTACTGGGAGCCAGCACAGTGGCACACATTCTGGCATCCTACGAGGCTGAGACAGGAAGACTGCAAGGTCAAGCCCAGCCTGGGAAACGTGAAAGATTTAGCCAGACCTTGTCTCTAAATTAAAAAATCAAAAAAGGGCTGGAAATGTAGCTCAGTGTGAAAGTCCTAGGTGCATGAAAAAGTTTTTTTGACTACTGGGCAACAGTTTTCAAGAAGGGGATTATGTAACATGTATGAAGAACTTTGAGATTTTGTGCAGTTTGTTGAAATGGAACTGTTTTGGAGAATACATCCTTAGAAATGACCTTGGAAATATACAATGATTTATTTAACAAAGATATCCTTTACTATATTATTTAATATAAAAAACATGAATGTTTCAACAATGCAGGATTGGCTAAACTATAGAATATTTACTCACTGGAATACTGAAAACTTGGTATTAGAAAAGAACTCCTAATCTGACAATTGAAAACAACCAAGTTTCAAGACTGTATGCTTACTATTATACATGTGCACAGAGATGGCTAGGTTTTTACATATTGGGAAGAATTGTACACACTGAGGATATATAATGTTTCTAAAAATGTAAACATTGTAGAATAGGTAAATCAAGCTATTTAACATATGCATTACCCCACTTATATTCATTTATGGTGAAAATAGTTAAAATCTGTTGTCTTGGCAATTTTCAAGTACTCCATATATTATTAACAGTAGCAATCATGTAGTATAACAGATCTTTTGAAGTTATTCTGCCTGTCTGAAAATTGGTGGCCCTTAGTTAGAACTTTTTGGAGATTTTCATGGTACTAGGATTGTGATAGTTCTCATTTCCTTCTAAAATTGTATTTTAGAATAGCAGCTAGGTGCTGAAGGTATAGCCGAGAACGCTTGCTCAGAGGCAGAGGGCCCTGGGTTCATTCCCCAGCACCGCAACACAAACCAAATTTCAAACAACTCTAGGCGAACTGCGTGCTGCTCTCTCTCCAGGCATCTCTCCCTTCCAGGGCCACAAGCAGCCTTTCCCTACTGAGCACCAGGCAGCTGCTTGCCACCTGCACTGTCACTAAACGCACCACAAAAAAATCTAAGCAAGAGGGCACCCGAAGTGCAGGCTACTCACCGCCATTCGGTGCTGCTTCCGAAGCAGTTTCACCCGGATCTGGTCCATGTTGGTGGCAACATCCTTCTCGGGCTGATCTAGGTCCTCTGCGTATCTCTGCACCAGGGCTTCAGGGATCCCACAGCGGCCATGCTGTGGGGAGAAGCAGATACGGGGTGTAAAGGTAGCATGGATTTTTTTTTTCTTTTTCTAAGATACACTAAATATAAGCTAGGATAAAACATTTAGCTACAATAAAACAACACCAAAATTTTAAATTTGAGATGAGTATGTATTCTTTACAATCAAAATGAATTCTTTCAAGGGAATACATTTATGTCTTTATGATCCAAATATTGAAGAGGTCTAGGGTAACTTCTGAAATGTACTGAAGGCAGAAAATGATCATCCTGTATTTTTCAGACCAACGCCTACATCTCATTCAACCTGAACATTTTTGCAAAATCCAATTCATCTGCTGTTATTGATCTAGTTTCCTAAACTCTGGGACAAACTTCTACTCTAAAGATATTCCACTGTTTGCCTTTCCTTTGTAAGACTTGTACTACCGCATCAGCGGGCCACATCTCCTTAGAACTCTCCCTACTTTCACTTCAAAGTGTCTTACTCATGAAATATCAAGGAGACAGAAGAAAAGAAGGGAGGGGATGTTACCACAGGCATTCATGCTCATAAGAATTTTATAACAAGGACTTCCAGGAATGCATTATAATGGCACATGAAGTTCCAACCAGCTGCTATTACTGATTTGTCTTCAAAGTCACTTTGGTACTAGTAGATCTTTTTTATCTTTTTCATCAAATGAGAAATGATTTTTCAATATAGATCTAGATGTTTTTGATACAATGGGAGTTTTTGTATTATCATTTCTTCCTTATTATCTGCAGATAATTGTACAGTACAACCACTGTATCACATCTGAACAGGGTCCTGTAGTTTTCAAAGTATGACCCCCACATATTAAATTTGCTCCCAGCAATCCAGCTATGAAGTACTTTAGGGAAGTCATATGTAAGCCTAGCTCAGACTTGGGTTTCTCCTGCCCACCAACCCATTTCTTTGGAAATAGTTCTTGTTCTGATCACTTTCCTTTCAAGGTATAGCTGCCAAAAACTAAAAACAAATAAGCAAGCGCATAAGAAAACTGTCAGGCCGCGTTCACATGTAACCTGGGGAATGTGGTCCCTGGTCATCAAGACAGGTAGAAGCCACTGGCAATGGGTCACCGCACTTTCATAATAGCCTACTCCAGGGAAGTTATGTGGGGACTTCATGTCCCCTGGGTGTCTGACAGACCAAAGCAAAGGATCATGGGGGCTGGGGAGCCCCATGCCTTGACTACCTTATCAGAGTACGGCTCTTCTGTGAGATCAATGCCTTCGGCATGCAGCTTGGTTTCGGTGAGCAGTTCCAGGTCCACTCCCCGGTTGCAGGACACCTTCCTGCTCAGCGCGGGACCCAGCTTCACACCGTGCTCCTGCAGGCTAGCACTCTCGGGTAACTCCGAGAGCCATGGCGGAGGCCTGCTGCATGACGGGCTGCCAGGTTCCTGCCCTGAGGGAGACCTGGACACCTGGGCTGAGGGACAATCAACATGGCTGGCCTTCTTCGCTGGCAAACAGGGGGCATCTGGACTGGGAAGGGTTGCCCCAGGGCCCACAGGAATCAGGTGGAGCCCGTTGGCAAGACGTTCTCTGCTCTTTTTGGCAGGAACAGGTGGAGGCTGTGAAGGGTGTTTTGGCTGTGTCCTTGCCTCAGGGACCCTCTGCTCTGTATCTACTCCTTCTTTTATGCCTGGGGAATGGTGGGATCCTTCAAAATCATGTCCTTTCCTGTGACCCTCTAGAGACGTCCTTGTTAAACTGTGCCTGACTCCAGGAGGCTGAGCCTCATAGTTCCTGGGTAAACACTGAGGAGGGGAAGCACCACAGGAAGAGGCTGCTGCGGGGCCTTCGGCTTTCCTGGGCATCATCTTCTGAGGGTCAGGACATCTCTGGCTTTGGGTCAGTAGCGAGGCATTGTTGGCAGCAGAATCTCGCCCTGGAGGTTGGACCTTGGCAGTGGGGGCAGACGTCTTTTGGGGCACTTCCGGTACAATCTGAGGCGAGGTTTCTGTCACCTCAGTAGGCACATCTTTTCCAGCATCAGGCTGTCCTTGGAGGTCATCCAGGGAATGGGAGCGGGGCCATGCTGTCACAGTCTGGGGGCCTTCCAGGGTCTCACAGCTCCGACAGATGGAAACCGGGAGGCTTCTTCGGTTTTTACTCAAACCAGTCACACAAGGTGGGTCACAGTGCTTAGAGGTGCCTGGGGTGCCACCAAGGCCCAGCCTGCTCTCCTCTCCCTGTTTCCGTACATCTACTGACTTTGTTAAAGGCAAGGTTGGGTAGTTGCCCAGCTGATTCCTGTGGAAAGGCTTCAAGCTGGACTCAGTCGACGACTTGGCAGGTAAGAGGCCGGTTTTCTGAGTCTTGCCTATGAGAGAGACAAGGGAATATGTCATAAGCACATTTTGAAGCAAATCCAATTGACACATAGTAGTGTATGAACAGACATCTCCAATTCCCATGTCTCCACGCTGAACTGCACTAAGGGCACAAAATCATCATGTATGACGATGGGTGCCATAGAGTCACTATGGTCCCATTTTTATTTTTAGAAAGATTTCTTAATCTTACTAAAAGACTTATGGAGACTAAAACTATAATTAAATTACACTGCATTAGGCAATAGCAGAAAGCTAAACTTAATGCCTTTTTCTACCTGCAAGTAATACAAAAGAGGGTCGATCATCCAAACCTTATTTGGAAATCACACACACAGAATTTTCTTGGCAAGTACAATATCCCAAGGTCATGGCTGAAAAGGAGAAGAGGACTGGCTTCTCTCAAGAGCTTCAATAAATGATGCTTTAAAGGGGTGATTAATGAATACTCAAAATCACACTTTCCTCGAAGCTGCTCCCCGCTAATAAATTTATCCATAACCAACCAAGCAACATTGATACAGACCAGTAAACAATCTGAAGTGAGTATCTTGTCAGAAACCACCTATAAAATGCTTCTGCAGTTCTACATCTCAGCAAAGCAAAGCCCTGGAGAAAATGAACTGTCAGCCTGATAAGTGAAGCCACTAACCAGGCACAAGACTTATTTATTTGATGACTGTTGACTGGTATTAACTGCTACTGCTGCTCAATAAGCTTTACTGAGAACATGCTGTCTATGAGCCAGGCACTGTAATGTGGACACACACTAACTAATTAACTGTCCCTGGTTTCATCTTTGGTTAATAACAGGTTTGTCATGGTCTTTGATATTGACAAATGTCAGATGGCAATGCCCCAGGTAACAAAATGTTTGAGGCAAGTGATCCTATTACTCTAGACTTAAAGAAAAAAGTGAGTAATACTAAACCTACATCAGGTTTGGAAGGTACAAAGAAATGGCTGTTTCTAATCTCTGGAAAGCCTCTACGTTGTTAAAAGTAAGGTTTTCTCCCTAATTTGTGGCTTATGCAAACATTTTTAATCACACACTTTAATTTAGAATTTTGACATCTCCCAATTAAGCTGTTTTGTCGCTTCAGTATATAAAGCAGCAAGAGAAATCAGCCCATGGACTGATGTGACTGGGAGGAGAGAAATGGTTGGGTGGTGCCCACCCAAAGAAGGAAATGGGTACTTTGGAATAAATGAAAGACATTCTTTGATAAAAATCTCTATGTGTATGCTGCATAGATGAGGGAAAAAGAACAAAGAAGTCCTGAGGCTGTGACATTACAAGAGCTTTGGCCATTATCAGCAGGGAAAAAAATCACATTCCTTCTATGATTTATGGGCTTCTACCAAACTCACTCTAATTCCAAACTGAAAATCTGCAATGTGTCACATCAAGCATACAGCAGACCCTAAGACTGATGGATAAGAACAGTGGCAACTCAATCAGACTTTGTATTAGCGATTCCATCCTTTCTCATAAGGCAAAACTCAACATGTGAAATACTTTGCATTCAGCAGAGCACAAATCTGGTCAAATGACATTTGTCCTCCTTTAAAAATACTAACTTGAGACCTCAAACACTGCCTGTCTATATGTTCCACACTAACATGCACCAACATGTCAGGTATTTATTCACAGGTTATTATGCTGTTGCTACATGGAGATCAGTAGCCTCATGTTAATACTGAATATATTGGCCATAGTTCCATTTTTTTTCCCAGAAACATATCGCATTAAAGTTTAAAAACTGGTTGAAAGAGAAAATTCTTAAAACTACTTCATCAAAGTTTTAGGAATACAGTGCAAATAGAATTGTGGAGCAAATTCTGCTACCAGTATCATGGAAAGAATTAAGCTCATGAACCGAGGTACCGCAGTATGGCTTTCCTTTCTTTTAACTCCCAATATAAGTCACACCTCCTATATAAATTCCTTCTTAACATTCTGCCTAAATTGGAATGATCCCTGGATTCACCTTGAATTCAAAACATGGTTTGCCATCTTCTTTAATCTAGTTCTTCTGCAGGTGCATCTGAATTCTTTTGGGCACTAAAACTTCTGTCAGGGCTGTAAAATCTTTATCAATCCAGCACAGTTGGGAATTAATTTTCTGAAAATTTTTGGCTATGGAAAGATTATTATCAGAAAAACCTTCTGGACTTACATGAGGAGCAACTGCGGTTGTACTGTGACCTTAGGTAGGTGTTACGTCCCATCGTGACCTAGCCTCCCTGGGACTGAGCCCCTCATTAGCGTGTGCATGCTGGGCACCTACTTGACTCCCTCAGTCCTGATTTTGTTGCCCTTAAATGGCTTTCACACTATTTTTTAAACTATGATTCAGAGTAAGAAACACATTTTACATTCACCATGCAACACATACACACACACACACACACACACACACACACACACTACTAAAAGATTAGAAGTAACAGTACTAGCAGTACTGATCCTTACCTTATGGTATACATACTGATATTTTCTGCACTATTTTTCTTAGTAAACTGCCAGACCTGAGCATTTTTCCACAATGGCCTTTGATCATTCAATAGAGATTTAGATCACAATGGCAGCGCAAGCCCTTGGCTACTATTTTAAAATCTCACAATAATGAGAATTTTGAGGTCACAACATCATATTACACAGCCCCCTACCCTGTGACATTTAGCCTGGCTGACCCATTTCTACAGGAAACTCTGCTCCTGTCTGAGACAAATAGGCTTTCTGGAATTCCATATTGACTACTTCCTGCCTGTCAGGCCAGAAAAGCCACAAACAAGACAAGTGGTCTCACGGCTATCCTCTCCCAAAGTAACTGCTTCTGGACTGAGCCTGCAGCCGGGGTGTGTGAGAGATGGTTGCTGTGTGGCCCTGACGGATGATCTACCTGGTGAATTGTTCCCCTTGTGAACCTCACAGTTCTCAACACTCAACTGTGGGTTGTTATTGCATAAAGCAAAGGGCACAGGAGACACACAATTTAGGTTTTATAGCTGCGGGTATTTCAGATGGAATTTATTAACCTTACACAGTGGCCAGGATGAGTAAACACAGGCGCTAACTGGAGAGCAGTGTGGGCAGAGGCTGGAAGTGAAAAGATGGTTACCTGGTTCACCATGGGAAAAACAATCTTTAGAATACAATTATGCTTCTGAAATCAGAAACTAGGTTGAGTTAGGTTCCTGATGGGCTGCACTGACATTACCGTTTTCCAGGTTCTCGCTGCTCTCGTAGCATCCTGAGTCTCTCGGGGAGCATCCACTCAGGCCCTGGCTGTCCACCAGCAGCTTCTCCTGGGACCCGGACTGGTCGCTGTTACCTGGAGAAGGTGAACACAGGGCATGGAATCACAGAGGAGCAAAAGCAGCGGTCCCAGTGTCAGACAGGTCCCTGCTTCATCCTGTTACTGCCATAGGTTTTTATTTCTCTTTTTCTTTTTCGGTACTGGGAATTGTACTCATGACCTCGCACTTCCCAGGCAGGTGCTGTGCCGCTGAGCTATATCCCCGGCATGCCATGTGTTTTTTTAAGCCTTGGACTTTAAAAGAGAACAAATTATTTTGTGGTAAATAAGTTGAAAATAAACTTGCTAGATGAGAACATTTCAAGTAAAGTATCAATCACATGATGATAAATTTGGAAAGCGAGCACACAGTTGGAATATGCCAATGCCTTTCAAGTTAGTCAAGCAGGGACTGAAGCCTCTGTGGAGAGGAGAAGTGTAGTGAAGGTACAGCATCACAGAGCCTTCTGAGTGAGGACACCATCAGTTAAAGGCAGAGTGGATAAATGCAGAAATGCCCTTCATGGATGGGTTAAGCCACGTCCTTTTCAGAGATCTATAGGACTTGTACTTCAAGTTATTTATATTACTACCTCTCCAAATTTGGAAACTTACATAAAACTGTTCAATGTCAAATTTTATTAGCATTTTGTTTTAGAAACAGGATTTCACTATGTAGTCCAGGATGGCCTAGCACTTATTAGGAAACCCAAGTTGGTCTTGAACTCATTATCCTCCTGCTTCAGGCTTCCAAATGCTGGGATTACAGGGATCCACCCAGTGACTAACTTCTTTCTGTTTTGGTTATCGCAGATGCACTAGTTTCCTTTTTTCTCTGCCTTCTCCCATTGTCTTGGGCCAGCATTTCTATTTCCTGCACACAGACCTGAGAAGGAAAGCTCAGGGGATGCTATAGTTGCTAATCCTGGTATGTCAACTTCACTGCACTAATTAACACCTGGCAGGTTAGCACAGGGTGTGTCTGGGTGGGTCACTGAGGAGTAACTTGGGAGTAACTATCTCTGGCCCCTGGCCCAGTCCTCTCTGGCACTGTTCTCCTGCTCTGCTTCCTGGTCACCACAAACGAAGCAACTTAGCCCCATCAAGCCCTTCCACCATGAGATCTTTGCTTTGGAGCCAGCCAATCGTGGACGAAACCAAGAGCAAATTAAACTTCTACTCCTTTATGCTATGGCTGTTGGATATAGTGGCTCAGTGACCAGAAAGTAACTAATACACACTATGACTTGGTAACCAAGCAGAAGATACATTTAAGGTAGATGGCTGAGAGTTGACTCTCCTCATAGTGTTAAAGAGAAGCATTTGTTAACTGGATCTCAGTAAAGCTCAGAGGAGAAAAAAAAAAATCAAGCAAAGTCTCTGACAGGTCTGCTGAGGGAGTCTGCCCAGAGGAAACTTCAGGGAGGATCGTCGGCCTTTAGCTCTCTCAGCAGCGTCACTTTGCATGTCCTATTGAGTGAGCACGTGGAACCGAATGCAGAGCACAGAGGCTCACGTGGAGCATCTTCAAGGCTAAGTGCTTGGTCACATAAAACGGAAATCAACAAAACACTTTCTCCAGAAAATAGCTAGTTGAGACAGCAAACAGCTTTCATTTATTTTCCTTTCTCTCCGCCTCTCACCCTTCCGCTCTAACCACATACAGAAAGAAAAAACAATCCAATAAACCAGAAATATGATGCCTGTTCTCAGGTCATCAAAATAAACATGTGGGGAGGCAGAGGGCTGCCAGGGTATACTGTGCTGCGGGTCCCGCACGTCCTCTTGTGACTTCCTGTTTGTATTTCTCGCAGGGAAAGCTTCTGTAACACCTACTGCAGAGACCATGGCAAAATAAGTTCTTCAATTAGAAACACAAATGCAGAGTGCTAATTGTTAAGTAACTAATGACAAACGGACATTTTGGAAGCCCATGAACAAATACTACCTCCCCAACACCAAAAATTGGAACATTCTAGAGTGATGGCCTCATCATGTGGAAGAGCCTGTGGCCTTGGAGTGGCCTCTGTCCAGCCTAGCATGTCATTTAGAAAAATGATACTTATGAAATGAGGGCTTTGAGCTCTCTGCTACAACCCAGTGAGAGGAGCTGCTGTTGTCTGGCCCTGGTGGCAACAGTTCAGTGCACCACAGAAACCAAAGCTAACTCCAGAGTGCAGACCGACGAGAGGAAAGCAGAAGCCATGGGATGCAAGTTGGATCTGGATTCAGGGGATCCCAGCCTTACCAGGTGTAGAAGGGCACCTAAATTGTTATGGAGAGGAAAAGGATCCCTCCTGTCACCTGAAAACCACAGTCCAACTCACAGTCATGAGCATATGGCAAAGGGCTAGAGTCACTGTCTCCATCCGGGACAAAACAAGCCAAAGGCCTCGCATATGTACTGCAGAACGAAGCCCATCACTTTCTACCACACTTATTAGCATATATACCCAAGCATGAAAGAAACGAATATGGATGAACTACGACATGCAAATTCTCACAGTCCAAGAAGAGTGAAAGGCTGAATCCCCATTTGGGCATGAACTGATTCTACTTGGGTTCTCCCATCCCCCAAAACTATACAACATATCCACATGCACACAGAAAGAATATGCTGAGATAGTCAGGACATCTTCAGACACCGAAGTGGGTGGTGCACAAAGGCACTCACAG
This sequence comes from Dasyprocta punctata, assembly GCA_004363535.1. NCBI lineage: Eukaryota > Metazoa > Chordata > Mammalia > Rodentia > Dasyproctidae > Dasyprocta > Dasyprocta punctata. The sequence goes on from RJWM01010902.1 coordinate 12,844, forward strand.
TTATCTGAACAGCAGGCACCTTGGAAAGCAAGAAGAGGAGGGAATAGGATTCTTGGATGACAGCACTGTCAACAGGGCTGTAAGATGAGGACAGCTAGGAGGCTGAGGAAGGGGGCAGGAGGAACCCAAGTTTGAGCCCAGCCTGGGCATCTTAGTAAGATTAGGCACTGGGATTATATCTCAGTGAGGAAGCCCTGTGTTCAATCCCCACTTTAGACTGCATGAATGAATAGGACTGAAACAAAGATGACAACATATTAACTCTGGTTGAATTCAGGAAGAGCACGTGTATAAATTTGTTTTATTTTTCTCTGTATTTTACTATACACTTAAAATAATTCCTGATTAAAATTTTCATAAGATATGTTTATATTGAGCTGTGCCTTTAAAAATGGTTAATATGATAAACTTTTTAGTATGTCTATTTTACCATAATTAAACATTTAAAAAATTTTTTAAAGGGTGCTTATACTTAGTAGCCCTGAAAGAGAAATCTGACAATCAAGGTCTTTTCCAGTCAAACCCTCTCTGGAAGCTGTCCTTCTCCATGCACTGGGAGGCCCCAGACAGATCTGACTTCCAAGCAGTGCTAGAGATGGACTTTTTGCTCTCAGAGGATGGCTGAGCTAGAAAACTTTCAAGATCTTTACACACCTTCAAAGACCTCAACAGACCTCTGTCACTAATGCAAAGAAATTTAGTTTTATAGAAAGCTACTGTGGTCCTCTGAGTTATCAGGTATGTAGAGGGGCTACTTCTGAAATGCAATGAATTGAGCCACATTGAATGTAAAGTCTTATAATCCTAGGGTAAGTCTAAAGCCAGCCTGTTGGCAATAAGTAGTGCCTCTGAGTCCCTTGAAGATTTTGTTTTAAAACAAATAAAAGGAAATACCATTTTAGTTATCAGGAAAGTCCAAATACTGGTAATGCCTAGATCCCAGATGGGATTTATGAAGGAAAAAAAGAGGACCTTATAGGTTGCGCGCATGTGCGCACATGGCTGTCTGTGTGTGTGTGTGTGTGTGTGTGTGTGTGTGTGTGTGTGTGTATTACTGGCATTTGAGCCCAGGACCTTAACACTTAGCTACATCCCCTGCCCTTTTTTCTTCTGAGCAGGGTCTTGTTAAACTGCTCAGTTTCTCAGGCTGCCCTCAAACTTCCAATCCTTCTGCCTCGGTCTCTGAGAATATTAGGATTATAGATGTGAGCCACTATGCCTGGCCTCCTTAGTTAGCATTATGATGAGTAAAAATACCCTCCTTCATAATGGCACAAATCTCAGGATGTAACTCTGGGACAAGGGGTCTGGGTCAACATGGTGTGAAACAGTCCAGGCCCAGATGCCTGCTCTACACTCCGGAGTTACCTTTGCTCCTCCCTCATTTGGGTGAAGGAAATGTAGTGGATAGTGCATGTAAACCAGTCATTTTCCATGGCTGAAGAATAGCAAATGGGCTATGTTTATAGGGCAGATGTGGTTCAGGAAAACAGGTGAATATTAATTCACAGCAACACAGCTGGTCAGCTCTACTGGACACTGTCCCAGGTCATTTACACACAACACGGCCACAGACCCCAGGGTGTCTCTTGGAAGATGTAAACACTAGCAACCTAGTTATAAAGCAACACTAAGTATGAGGCACAATTCCCTCCAAATCTATCCCTGAAGGCTACCTGTTTACCTAGGACTCAGAAATCTATTTCACGGTGTGTGTTCCTCTGTGTCATCAGTGAATTTAGAGGGCATAGTTTTAAGCAGAAGTAAATGCCACAGCACTAACACGCTGGCCTCCAAGCCTCCTGGGTCTGATTAACCCGGTCAGCTGCCCCTCCAGAACCCCATCATAAAGTTTAAAATATCATAAACTAAAACACCAAACTCGTTGAGTACCCTTAGTGTTACAGTGCACTAAATTCCATGGTCTGCTCACCCTCCTGACTGCGACCCTTTGACGAGGAGCCTTAGCCTGCCACCCCGCCCAGCGTCATGAGAGGGCACCGAGGCAGGCTGCACATTGCTAGCCCAGATAAAGATCGGGATTCACAATTCAAAGTATGGTTTCTACTCCATTGTGCTTTTCACACTTTTTGACAAGAAAGTCAAAAAATTCCTAAGTTGGAGATCATCTGTAATGCATAACTCTTTTCTCCCACCATTAACCATCATTTCGGTGTCTTTCAGCAACAGAAATGCTATTAGCTACTGATATCCCTGAAGCAAAGCACTTGAAAGAAAATGCATTTGAATTCAGTAACTGGAAAGGATACTACCTTCATGATGAATAATTTTAGGAATGTTTGTGATGTGAGACTGAAGAATAAAGAACAAGATAAGACTGGGTTAATGGAGCGATGGATAGGACCCATTCGACAGACTCCATAAACGCCGTGCTCCCTGAGTTCTGTGCATACGCTGTGAAACTAAGCTGTCGTCTATTTAAGTTTGGAATTCTTTTGCTCAACATACTCACTTCGAAGACATTTCCTGCTTCTTTTAATGAAAACTGATTAATTTCACGTATTAATCAGCTTGTCCACTAAGAAAATATCTCATGATTTTGAGAAGTAATTAACCCTAGCTGGGAAGGAAACTCCCAGGTGATCTGTTACTTTCATGCCCAGAGACCCTACTGACCTTCTGAAGACTGCACATCCCAACACACCCTAAAGCAGAGTCCACTCCTTTTCATAAAAAATAGCGGGTCATTCTCGCAGTCATGTGGAGCAGCATTATCCTCAGGTATTACCTAGAAGCATGCCAGGAAAGCTGCCAGTTCTACCAAAGAGTTGTTTTGCTTCCATGTTAACAGGAATGTCTATTCTTGGAATTTACGTCCTTGAGATATTTGGCATAGAGTGGACCCTTGACTTAGGACCGTGATTCATTCCCCAGAGCTGGTTGTAACTCAAGTTGTCAACTGAAGGCTCAGGCTCCTTCACAGCCTTCAGAGTCTCCCTCCTGTATACAGGCAGATCTCAGTGGCCTTAGAGAGACATTGGCCCAGGGTTTCCCAGTTCACCCCATACAGGAAAGGATGTGTAATGTTCTTTCCAGAATTCCTTAAGGGTTAAATAGATATCTGAGACCATCCAGAAGCACAAGCAGTCAGCATTCAGGTCATAACTCAAGGCTTTGGTCATAAGTTAAAACTAAAATTCCAGTCATAACCCAAGTTGTTCATAGATCAGGTTCGTTGTAACTTGAGGTTCCACTCTAGTACGAAATTGACCTTAGCTTTGGAAGGAACAAGAAAACGTGAGGGACTCCAAGGATGTAAGCACCTGCTGATTGTTCATAAGAGGCCTGCTGGTGACCAAAGACTATGGTTCATGTACCAGTGACCCGAGTGTACAGAGGGACTTACTGTCATATTCCTGTAACAGCTCCACTGCCGTCAAGAGAACAGCTCTGTGTTCTGGGTCTCTGATATTTAGTTCATCCAAGTCTTCCTCCTCCAGGAGCTTGAAGGTGTCCAGGTCTTCATATCCATTGAACAGGAAAGTGGGCATGTGCTCCTGGGAGGTGCAGAAAGAGGAGCAAAGGGAATCAGAGGCCCAGCCATGCGAAACATGGCCAGCTACTAGCCTCAGACCTCTCAGCTCTTTTCTCCTCATCATTTTTATGCTAATCAAGATTAGTATCATTCATAATGTATTCTGTACCTCCTTGCCCACCAATTTTGCAGGCAGGCAGACTGTTTACTAATCACAGGTTAAAAAGATGTACAATGCAGACTGTGATGGGTCCCATGCCATAATTGTGGTCTGAACTAATTCCTTTATCACTACACAGCTCACCAGCAAGAAGGTATTAAAACTTCAACTTTACAGGTACCTCACATATCTCAGGAGCAAGAGGGCTTTTGCAAGAAACAGAATCTCCCATGCAGACCCACCTGCCAGATGCTGGGAGTCCTAGTGAGAGGCAAGTGGAAAGCAAGATGCCTTATTGGCTCTGTGGAGCTGGCTGTGTGGAAGGCACCAGGGTTCATGCTCACAGCCTTTCTTGTAGCACATTTTGATCTAGGGTTTATACTGTTAGCCGCACAGTAGGTCAAGGGCAACATGAGAATACTGGTAACTTCTGTAGGATGGCAACTCACCATACTAATGGGTCACACTTGTTAGATGACATAGATCAACCCCTAGCATAGCCTAAAACTACTTTCCCCTTGCTTAGCTTAGGAGGAGGAAGAGGCAGTGAGGAAACATGTGACAAGAATAAGAAGAGACTGACTTTTAGGTTAATCCGGTCCAAGAGATCCTCCACGGACTTGGGCTGGGGAGGTCTTCCTTTCCTCCTCCTCCTGGTGGGGCGCTTGGGCTTCTCGTCCTCCTCACTGAGCACATCCACATAGATGAACTTGAAGGTGCCAACTTTGTTGTTCAACAGGCCCATCCAGGTGCCCATGGGTGGTTTGCTGATTATGTCAATAATATCTCCTTTCTGCAGCCCAGGGAACAAAGATCTTTCCATTAGGTACATTTTGAAGCATAAATAGCAAGTCATACAGATGGAAAAATGGCAGAATTAGGGTCCCACACGTGACCTTCCTGAGCCATCAATGCAGGACATGACAGGGAGTTTGGCAGAGGCAGAACTCAGCACTTGTGACTGTGCTGGATCTCATGTAGGCCCAGGTCACCGGCTGCCCCTCCCTTCTTCTGGCACCTTAGGGCCTGGGCTGCAGTGCTGTCTCCCAGCCTGGCTCTCAAAATTCTTTCTCATCAACCCGAGTGTTTCCTGCTTCCCAGGGAAAGAACTCCCTACCACTCACAAGTTAGTGGCAACCCCTGCCCTGTGGTCACTTCATTCATTTTGTGGAATTCCATCTTCAGGTTCCACATCAATATTCCTGTTTGCACACAGAAGGCAGTCATCCATTTGCAGGTGGAGAAAGCATAGAAATGGGTGTGGGGGCCACAGCAGTTCTAAAGGGAGCTGGGGTGAGAGGACGGGGCCCAGTGTGGGTCATGATGACAGAGTCACACAGGCCCTTCTGTCCTGACCCCTGGTTTGTTCTCAGTTTTGTTTTTGATAACAAGACAGTGGATCAACAGATCTGGTCACAACCCAGTACCCAATGGTAGGGAGGAAAGAAAGAGAAGGGTCCAGATGGGCTTCTCTGAGCCCTGGAGAGACCCACCTTGAGCTTGAGGGAGTCTGTGTCATAGGGACTAGGGGTGAAGTCTGTGTGCACCCGGGCTCGCCCACAGAAGGGGCCCCGGTAGGGCGGCTCCTCGTCATCCCCATCTTCTGACTTGACGCTTTCCCTGTTGCTGGTGGAGGAATCAGTTGTGCTGACTGTCTGACCACCTGTGTGGGAAATATGGGAAGGAGGAAGCTAAGTAGGGGTTTCCCACATGGCACAGCTGAAAGGGACGGAAGGTACCGCAGACTAGGAAAGGGAGACCCGGGAATGGGAGCCGCGCCTCAGGACCTTATGTCAGAACCAGAAGAGGGGACACATCTGACTTCCCACTAACTGCTGTTCCAAATCAAGCTCCTGATGGCACTGCACACTGTCCTCATGACTGAGGAATCCATGTGACACAGGGACTCCCTGATGAAGATACCAGAGTACTATACACATGCCTTTTCCTTTAACATCCATGACCTCTTATTGGTAATGTATACTGATGTTACCACATTTCAAGACCAGGAAACCCCTTAGGAGGTCAAGTAACTTGCCCAAGGATAAGAACTTAGAGTAGCAGACTTAAACATGACTCTTTCTCCTTATCTGGCCAACACCAACCACCTTTGGGCCTGGGGCAGCTGAACAGTACTTGTTACCTCCTTGTTACCAGTGACATTTGTAATTCAACCCTCTTCATCTTATCGGTCACTTTTATGTGCCTTTTCCTTTGGCTTACTCCCCCCTCCTCCCGTTCTGTGCATCCTTCCTCTCAGATGCATTCCTTATCTTCCCCAACCAAAATTAATCAGCCCTCTGTGTGCCACTGCTCACATCTATTACCAAACTAGTCTGACTCTAGGTGCAGGCATTTTGTAGGTCTGGCTCCCTTTCACCACATGCTGAGGAACCTTGGTCCTACTGATCATGAACTTGCCCAAATTTGAAGCTGAACACATGGTTGATTTTAACTGCAAAGGAAATTATCTACAGTTACAAACTAAACTTACTCATTGAGCTCTGCCCACTCAGAGAGCTCCGAAGACTTTCCACAGATCCTCCAGCTTTGAGCTTGGGTTTGTCGATGTGTTCAGAGTCAGGCTGGGCAGAGGCTGGGGAGCCAGGCATTCCATTGAGCCCCGAGTCCTGAAAGGGTTAAGAAAACTAAGTCTTACAAGTACACAGGGGTTGTTTTGCAATCCTCAGCAACGCGGGCCTCAGTCGCATCCATCAAATTGATCTTCACAGTCATACTTCACTCAAAACCCTATGTTCTCTTATTTAACCTATATCACTCCTTAATTTTAAAGTTATATCCCTTTATTTATTAAGTACTCAAAAACTGTTTTGTATGTTCAAATAGATATTTTAAAAATCTCTGGGAGACAAAAATCAACCCAAAAATCAAATATTCAGTTAAAGGCCCTAGGGAGACTCAGCATAGCTCAGCAGCTCAGCATCAAGGCTGGACTCCAGTGCAGGTCAGGTATGACCCACTGTTAATGCAGCATCCAAAGCACTACCAGAGAGTACCCAATCTACTCTCAAGGGAAACATCTACACTGAAAAAAAATAATTTACTTCTCAAAACAAACAAACAAAAAACAACTGGCCATACTGTCATGTTTCTATTTATGTAAGTTACTGACGCTGGCTGAATAATTACCAATTGAAGACCCAGATACCTGACAAAACTATTGTTTTTCAGTCTATCACAAAGTTTCCAGAAGGCACTCTATAGTTTGGCTTCTTTTACTTCTTTCCAATGTTGCTAGCAAAATGCCACAGTCCCTTCAGGTCAGACTGCAGCACTCTTCACTGTGGGGTGACCAAACATTATCGGCCCAGCAGCTCCTTGCTTGCCCGTGTGCGTACAGCACACTTCTTAGATCAGCGGTGCCTTAGAGGTAAGATGACATCACCGTGTGCAGTGGGAAGTGTTTGCCTGGCACCACAGTTAGTGACACGTGAGACTTCCAAGCACTGAGGATGTGAATAAAAAATGATCTGAACAAAACCTGGTATTAACATGGTGCCAAATCTTCAGAAGGGATTTCATACAATTCCACCAGCCCCTCAGATGGTTAAGAACAACTCAGCAGCAGGTTATGATTTGACACCTTGTGCTTTACAAGGAAGGGAAGTGAGCAAACCACCTCAAGAACAAGAACCAAAATCACATGATCACAGAAGTTACTGGAGCTGCGAGAATAGTTCCTAAATCAATTTTCATTCCTCCTTTCTGGATGCCAAAACAAGTAATCTTTCCAATTAAAAACTCTTTTCTGCTTCTTGGAAAAGTGCATGTTTTGAAACACAGCAAAATTAAATATGCATCTTGATTTATATGCTCTCCAATGCTTTTTAAATTTCTAATTTTTTCCCCATCCAGTATTGATTCTCTACAAGAAAAGGTATCAATCTAGGTGCTGGGCATATACCAAAAGGAAGAAGACAAAAATCTCTACCATCAGAAAAACACAGATAGAAACAAGAGATTCCATTTTACCCCCAGAAGGGATGGTTATCATCATGAATAAAATAATAACAAGTACTGGCAAGGTTGTGGGGGAGAATGGAACTCTTCTACATGGTTGGTGAGAATATAAACTAGTATAGCCACTAAGGAAAACAGTATGGAGATTTCTTTACAAATTTAAATTAGAAATTCCATTGAACCCAGTATTCCTCTTCTAGGTATCTTCTTGAAAGAGTTAAAGACATCATATTACAGTGATACATGGATACTCATGTTTATAGCAGTGCAATTCTTATTAGATAAATCTTGGCACTAGCCTGTATGACCATCAACAAATGAATGGATAAAGAAAATGTGGTATTTACGCACAGTAGAGCACTACTCTGCCATAAAGAAAGATAAACTTGAATCATTTGTAGGAAAATGGATGCACTTTGAGACCATAATGTTAAGTGAAATAAATCAGACACACAAGTTTAAATATAAATAAGTAGCAAAACAAAAGATAGATGATAAGAAATAGGGAAACAGATCTTTCTCAAATGGGAAGGGGGATCAAGAGATAGAGGAGGGGAGCAGTGGAGGCAAAGGCAATGAAAAAAAGAAATTAAAATGTGTTATGAGCATGTACCAACTCCACACAAGGAACGCAAACATTATATGCTGAAGCATGTAGAAAAAGGAGGGAGGGAGGCAGGGAATTATAAGATTGCTCTGTGGTGGTAAAATAATAGGATACTGCTAAAAATGACACTAAAATTCTATGCTTACAATCCATAAAGCAGAAAACCTCTAAGAACATAAGCTTACAAGGGCTTTTCAGTAGATGTTTCAATTCTGGGGATTAGATTGAGAAAATGAAGTGCTTGAAATTAGTGGCTGTACTTTTCCACTGATGGATGGCACGGTTTATTTCATTGTTGGGTAGAAACATAGACTCGTGGTCACTCCCCCACTCATAAGGACAAGAAAGTAAAAAGAATAAGGGTAAAAACCACAGAGAAGACACACTCAAGACAGCCCAGGCTTTCCCGTAGGTCTGGTGAGCCGGGGAGTTCGGCCTGAGCACTCTGGGCACCTTGGTCCGTCACACTCTGCTGTGGAGCCCTGTCTGCATCATGCTACTCTGTGTGCAGCACTGCTGTCTGGATTCCAGTAGCAACCACATCATTCTACCAAATCCAGTGTGACTACTGAAAATATCCCGAAACACTGCCAGCGGTGGGCAGGCAAGAAAATAACTCCCAACCTTACAGTGATAACCTCTGTCATAGACATGGGCACACTATGTCTGCACCCAAGTGCAGGTGGCTGGCTAGTAGGTGTTCAGAGTGACTTCAACAGGAAGACGGTTGGTGTTTAACTTACTGTGCCCACCAGGGGGCAGCAGCACAGCAAAAATGTCTGCGCCCCCTGCTCTTTTCACTTTACTGTACTGGGTGGATGAACCAGCGTCCCTACTTATTTTATGCAGTCAGCCAGCTCACACACACATATTTTAAACAGGTTGCAAAATCAGTAGCATAAGAGTGTCAGAGAAGAGGGCTTTGAAATCCAATGGTCAAAATGAGCTAAAGCTCAGTTCTCCAAGTGTTTTTATTCCTTCCACCAATACACTTAAAACAGAAACAGACAATGTTGCTAACAATATTTTTTTTTAATAGAACAAGGTGGGGCTCAATTGTGTGATAGTTTAATGGACACAGATAGGACCAGTTAGTGAAAGCACCCCAAGGAAATGGGGTAGCTGTCAAAGTCTGGTAACCAGGAAGCACTTTGAATTTCTCTCTCATGCTTGCCATGTCTTTCTAATACAGTTTAGGCCACATCTGAAAAGCCTGCTGTCCAAGGGCACTTCTTTAGTTCGGGTTCTGGTGGTAGTTTGCAGCAAGCATATTTCAGAAACTCCTTTTGCATTCACATGTACAATGCCTATTACACTTAGAAATCACCATTTCTCTCCAGGGCTGTCTCTCTTGTGTTTGGTGACCTGTGTTTTGTATCCCCAGCACTAAACACGGTGCCTATACAACCCTAAGTGCTTAACTTGAGCTTGGAGAATTGAACGTTTGCCTACATAAACAAAGCACAGCCCTGGAGGAGGTTAATACTATACATACTTGGCACCATTTATAATCTCAGACGATCAACCTTGGCTTCCCTGGGAGCACCAAAGGGGCTCTCAGCTAGATAGCCACATACCTGCTCAGAGACGGAGCTGCTGTATTTCTTAGACATTCTCTTCCGCATTGTCTCTTTCACTGATTTCACCTTTCTTCCCAGAGATATGCGGGAGGCAGTGGGTGATTTGATGACTTCTTTGTACACAAAATCACCTTCTTTTCCCTGTGAAATAAAATGTAAATAATCTTCAGTAACAGAAAATGAAGCTCAGGAACAGGTTTTATTATCTGAATCACTAACGGCCATGCTCTCAGCAAAACAGCATTTTTGGGACCCTGACATTTTTCTTATGTGAAGTCAGTGCTGAGGCTATTTATCTTTTTGATTAGAAATTAAAATTGACTAAGTGGCTTTTTGTTTGTTTGTTTGAAGTGGGATGTGAGTCACTTTTTACTTTAACCTTACTACATTCTTCTCCAATTATGATTTTTCCACTGTTTCCGTCACCCAAGGGACCTGCACTTCATCAGTGAAAGTGATCTACGTCCACCAGTGTTCCCTGAAGCCGAGCAGAAGGGAGGGGAGGGGTGGTACCCATCAATCACCCCAGGAAAGTGCTAGCACCATCCATGGTGAGAGCTGAGGCAGGGGAGCCCCAGCATTGGAGTGGATTTTACTGCTGTGATGGTCAGCATGGTCAGCTCCTGAGAGTGGACATAATCTCCTTTCCTGAACAAGCTAGACTATGACCAGCTCTCACTTTATTTTGCATTTAAAAACAAACTTTCCACTGAGAAAGGGGGTGAAAAAACCCAACAACTTTTATTTTTTTTAAAAGAAAAAATTAAACACCTACAATTATTGGTTTGTGAATCAATAAAGTTTGCTATCCAAGTAAAAGAATTTCCATCTTCCAGGAAATTCTAAAGTAGTTTACATCTCACAGATGGGAATTTTAGCTGAAACAAGGTTATGAGAAACAGTTTCATGACAAAAATACACACGTGATAAGCTAAACTGCAGGTCTGGTTTGCTATGGCACCACGCAGACCAGATTAATTCCAGTACTACTCCATTATAAGCACTGGGCCCACAGTAAGAATGGCTGTCAGAGATGCTAGCACATGCCCTTGGTTTCCTGCTTACAAGGCTCCATCTGGCTGTACTGCATGTGTGTAACTAGAGTGAAGAAAAGGGTTGAGGGTACAAATGACTAAGACCACAGAAGCCAAACTCATCTGAATTTGTCACTTGAAGAAAACCTGAAGGAAAGAAAGCCATTCAAAGAACTGTGCTACTTCGAGGAAAGATGGAGGCTTGCATTAGTGGTCATTCCTCCCACGTGGAACAACAGAACATCTTTAAAAGGGTTTCTTCCCAAATATGATTAGGATCTCTGAGGAAAGCCAGTGTCAATTCTCAAAAGTACTAAATGGGAAGCTACTGTTAATTACAACATGTAAAAGCTGACGTCTGTTGCTTTCCTTTGACATCTACTCACCACTGGATCAGAACTGTTGCTGCCAACGTGCAGAGATCGATTGGTCAGGTCAAATCCTCCAAAACTGCAAGTTCTCTGTGGAGAGCAAAGGTCAGAGCAGGAATAACTCAGTTATTCTTAAGTCAGCCAGCTGTGCACAAACCAACATATGTCCCCTGTGCAGGCCATCTCTGAATCACAAAGACATGTACGGGATGAATGCGGAAAACAAGAAATGATGAGGGGAAAATCCACATGATTCATGGCATAAGGAAATTTCACTTACGTTGCCCATTCACAGACCACTGGCACTCTGCCTTCACCAGAGATCTAGAATCCTCTTACTGTGCACAAGACAACTAGTTTTAAAAACACAAAATAAAGAAAAAAATATTCCACAAATTTAATGCTGTAAGATTTCCTGTCCCTTAGCATAGAATTTTTCCTTCAACTTTCATTAATAGCAGCTATAGATGGTAGGGATGATAAAGAGTCATTAATCAGTGGTCTTGGAAACTGGGGTCTAAAGCCCTCTGCTTTGCTACTGAGAGCAGGCTCTCCTAAAAGACTTTTGTTTAGTTTCAAGTCACTGAGAAAGGGGAAAAGAGGTTATGTTTATTGTAGTCCAATGAGGTCAAGAGATTACTCAGTCACTGCTTCCCTGTCCTAGCCAAAACTGCTGATAACTTTCCCCTCTAGCTGCCCAACTTAATTAATTATAACCCTTTTTCTCACAGTGAATAAAGTGAGGACACCACATTTGCCCAGAAAGAGAAAGATGGATTAAGTGACTGTCTTTGACCACACTCATTAATTTCAATAGGAAAGATGTTGATGTTATTAACATGGATGAATACTTTATCATCCTTTTAGTTGGTTTTATACACTATGGTACTCCTTATATTTCAGTGATTTTATATTTCCAGAACTCGGATTGAATTTCTGTTGTTTTTCTAGTAAAAGCCACTCTTGTTCCCAAATGAACACTTTTGTTTCCCCCCCACAACACTCCCCTCAGGGATCTTTTGCAAGCAACTGGTAATGAAAGTTGAATAGCAGATTTGGGCTCCAATATTTCCTATCACCTGATTTTCAGGGTACCCCAGTTAATAGCTATTAAACGGAAGCAACAAACAGAAAAATCACAATGCACACTCTATATATTGCTTATTTAACATAAATATACTTTAGACATATGATGTGTAATAAAAAAATACGGTGCCTCTTTTTTGTTTTCCCGAGATGTGATCAAAAATACAGTGACTGCTGCTGCTGAGTACTGTAAAATGGAGAGGCAGGTTCATAAAAATGTTACAGTGTGCCTTAACCCACTTTATTCACTGGATCTGGCACCATGACATTTCTGGCTCTTTGCCAAAGTAAAAAAGACCAAGAAAGGTAAATGTTTTGAATTGACTCAGAACCTCAAAAGAGCTATGGTAATGCAACTAAAGATACTCATGAAAGAGTACTTCCAGAACTGCTTCACAAAGTGACAAGAACAATGGGATAAGTGTTTGAAGCAAGCATATTTTGAAAAGGATTAATGGCAATGTGTCTTCGATTGTAATAATTTTTTAAAATTTAAACATTCACTGTAGTGAATGTTTTGATCATGGCTCATATATTAATTTACCGTACTGAGAAAGTATAAGCATCCTGAGAGGAAAATGACTAGTTTTTCGAAGTTGCACAAAGCAGATGAAAGTTCTGGTTCTGCCACTTATGTGCTGTATGATCACAGATTAAGTACCAAACTTTCTGAGCTTTGGATTCTGCATAAATGAAATAATATCCCCATTGTCTATTAGAAGACCTCTATCGCGCTGCCTGGTATAAATCAGACGTTTCATAGTGTTGGCTTCTTCCATCTCTTTTCATGATGGCTATGCTGAGAACGTAGTAATTCATTCAGACAACTGTTATATTGAAGTATAGCCTTAGACAATATTATGAATATGCAAACGGAAGGCAGGAGTTCGGCTCTGGGTTTTACCATCTGGAAGCTCAATTATAAAACCAGAGGACCCCAAGAAGAGCCCACAATGGGAAAGTGGCAGCTGTGGCACAACAGAGGGCCCAGGAGAAAAAAGAGGAAGGCATTCAGGGACAATCAACATTCAGTATGTCACAAAGGTGTTCTGCTTTATCGGCGCTATGGTTGCTGTTTTGAAGAAGCTACTACTGACTTTTTTCCCAGCAGATCTGACTCCACCTTTATGTTAAATATCAACAGACAACCTGTTTTTCTTTATAGTAAATTTATGTAGACTAGTCTATAAAAGGAGGAAATCCACTCTATAAAAACACCATATCATCTAACCAACGTGCAATATTATGATCACATCTCAAAGTAAAACTTAACATTAACTTTCCTTTTCTAGCACATAATGCAGAACAAGTTTTCTCATTTTTACAAAGGCAGTGACTTTATTCTAGTTCCTTTCCTGTGACTCAAGGCTTCTTAGACACAGTATGGCACACAGATGCCTGATTGCTTTATGATTTTTCATATCCCTGCTTTAAACGACATCTATTGTGGTGCTGGAGCCCAGTACATTATTTCTGATGCATATGAAACAACCAACAAAGAATTTATGTGGAAATTATGACTGCAATGAATTAGAAGTTCATTTAAATTTTCATAAGCCCATCATATGCATTTATGCCTAAAATAAAAACCTTAAAATGAAGAGTGGTTTGGTTTTTTTCACTACCAACTAACATCTCTTTCAGGGATATGCTAAGATATTTGAAAATTGATTCTTTTTTATTCATGAGAACTGATAAAAGAATACAACAATAAAGAAGTAGCTCTCAAAACATTCTTTGAGAAGAAAAACTATAAAAAGTATTCAGAAAAAGAAAAATAAACCAATCTTTGCCAGGGTTTTAGCTCAGTGGCATAAGTGCCTGCCTGGCAAGCGTGAGGTCGTGAGTTGATCCCCAGTACCAAAATAAATAAATAAATAAATAAATAAACCAATCATTGACTTTGGTGACCTATATAAATGAAGCATAAGTGAAAAAGCTTTTTAAAATTCATACATGTCTTGTATAGATAATTATAAAAACATTTTAGATAGATGCTTGGGATGAGGAGAGCTAGTCAATGGGATGGTCATGCGGTGGAAAACATGTTTTGGGAGGGTTGAATTTAAAAATGGACAAAATTGCAAAACGTCATGCATGTCTGTTCTCCCAAACAAAAATTGAATGGCTAATAAAAAGACATGTGATCATTTCCAGTGAACTCAAAGCGTTATCATTTCTTTGAAGTTTCATCAAGCAAATATGGCATTTTTGAAAGACAAAAGGATCAAGGTTGAAGATTAAAGGAAACTGCATACTCTGGGATAAAAGGAAATATATGACAAGGAGAATGGAAAAGAATTTTTCAAATAAAAGAAGAAAAGAATTAAGATTAATCCTTTACAAAAACAAAGCTCTAGCGATGAGTGTAGCTCAGTGGTAGAGTGCTTACTGAGCATGCAGAAGGTTCTAGGTTCCATCCCTAGCACCAAAGAACAAACAAAATCAAAAACAAAGACCTGAAAGGCAGCTCTTTCTTGCAAATAACACACTTACTTTCTCTTACATTTTCTATATATTCAGGAAGTTAAATTTTATTTTCTTGATTATACAATTGTACTTACAAGACAAGCGATGTGCAAATCTCTAATTTAGCACTGAGCACACATTTTAGCAAATATTAAAACCATCCAGTGCTGCCTCAAGCTTGTAGCATCTTTAAAACATCCAATGTGACTGGTGCTTGTGACAGAGATTACAAAGCACTATCTTTGGGGGAGTGGAAGGCTCAGCTGTTCATCCTCAACATCAGCAAGAATTTATCACTGGGCCACAATATCAGTTAACACAAATCTCAGCAATACAACTTCTTGAGACAGCCCTGATGAAGTAACAGTATTAATCCAGCAATAAATAGTATGAGGGCTCATGAGCAACCCAAGTTACTCGAACTGGACCAATTCTCAGTGTTACATGATTTAAACTCACCGTGGTGAGTCGTCACTTAGCAAGTAGTTCTGTTCTATTAAATTCATGCCAAAAGGTTCAAAGGAAGATGAACTGGATGTAACACCTGCGAAGATTTTTTAAAAGTTCTATTGAGACTGGTACTTGGCAAAAGATCTGTGTTTCAGAGTAGACCAGAGATTGAATGAGTCACAAAGAGAATTCTATCATTTCAAAACAAAAACAAATGTTATGAGGTAGAAAGAGTCAGAAGAAAAGTTTTTGCTACATAAGAGTAGTATTAAAAGTGTGGCCAAAATTATAAACGTGAAAAGACAGAAAACCAAACCTCAGAAGAAAGTTAATGCACGTGGGAATATTTGGAAAACTCAAAGGCTAGGAAGGACCAGTGATCCTTTTGGGAACAGAGAAGGTCATTTTAAGGATGGCATTGACCAATCAGTCTTTATTTCCACAAAAGCAGAACTTGACTGAATGAATTTAAATTACAGTAATCATCAGGGGAAGAACATCCTATTCATGAATGCAAAGAACCCTGGGAAAAGCCACTATGGAAGCATATTCTGTTCTAAAGCTCCTTTCAAACCTTTCAAAGGGGCCCCAGCCAGCAGCCCCCCCCGGGGAGGGTGAAGCTAGGTGCCAGAGGACAGCAGTGCCAGCTCCTCATCTGCACCACTTCACTGTGCTATTGTGCAAGCCAAAAGCTAGGTGGGAATTCCACAGGGAAAAAGGCTATATTCTGCAGTTCAAAATACGTTACACTCTGAAAAAAAAAAATTTTTTTTTTTCTGCCCAATCTCTCTAATCTTTCAGTATTAAAACTGGAAAACACTGTATTTTTCTACAAGTAAAGACTTCCTTGCAATATACACAAAAATCAGGGTGGTGGTAGGGGCCATTACCAAATGTCAATCCCTCTGTTTAAAAAGCTAAGAACATTGAATAGACATAAGTAAAACAAAAGTGCTCTAATTTACTTTTTACTAGTTAGAGTTAAGAACGTTCCCATTTGCCCCCTATTAAGAAAAGAAGGGTACTTCACTACGTTTTCTAATTACCGATCTGGGGCTGTGGGGATGGTAACTTTTCTGTGAGTTCCTTCCTATTGTTTTAATTAACTGAAAAAGCAAGTATCTGTTTTACGAGTGAAAATGTCCTTCTGCTTTGAGGTCAAGTGATGTGGGATGGCTAGCGATCACGACAGCCACTCCTAGAGGGGGCCAAACCCCAGCCCTGTACACTGGAAGCCCCTCTCTGGATCAGCTTCAATGTTTAGCTTTACTTAGAAAATTGGACAGTTTCCATAGCAAGAGAAAAACAGAAAAGAAGGAGAAAGCTGCTACTAACTGACAGTAGGGTTAGAAACTGAAGGTGATGGTGGAATGGACCCTAAAAGGATACGGCAAAGAGAGGGGAGGAAAGCAGGCTCCACAGAAGAAAGGCCATGATGCTTGACTGCACATCACAGAAATGACAAGGCCGTCCTCACGATCGTCTCGGTGACTCACAGACTTCTGGTGGATTCTCAAGAGAACCCTTTTAGTACAGCGGTCCACTGTGGCAGCCCACTTCCTCTTTGCCTCCTCATCCTCCTCCAGCAAGCACCGCCTCAGGTCCTGCTTCTCGGCCTTGCTCAGGGTCCTGTCTGAGGCAGGACGCACTAGCTGGGTCAGGTTCAGGTGGCTGTAGAGACTCCGCTCCACCACGTAGGTGACATTGAACTCGCTGACCGAGGCGCGCCCGCGCGCCCTCCTGCCGCTGGGGAAGCCGCAGCCGCCTCCCCCTTTGGCCTTCTGCCGGGGGAGTGGCAGGTCGCATGTGGTACCGTTCACGCCTTTTCTGGAGGGACGCTGGCAGAGAAAAGCTCTGGAACAGGAATAATTAGTATCCGTTTTCTTCAAGCGGATTTGCTTGCGGACACTCTGAACCTCCTCCAGGGACAGCAGGAAGTGGTGTCTACGGCGATGGCTGTCATAGAAGAAAACACCGTCGGTACTTACCCCGTGGCTCAGGGACCCGAGGCTCTTCTTCATCTCTCCCTCGGTAAGCGAGCGGGATACTTTCTGGGCTTTCTCTTCTTCCGGATAGGAGAAAAACGTCCCCATCTTCTTAGGGGGCTTAATCAGACCCCGACTCTCTCCTTTGCTGAAGGTTTTGACCAACTTCCGGCCAGCTCCCCAGGTATCCAGGCTGCTGGACGATGGAGATGTAGTGAGCGAGTCAGTGTCATCTTCAGGAGGTTTCTCAGGGGAGCCATCGATGATAAATGGCTTCTTATGCACTCCAGAATAAAGGGCAGCCCTTTCATCCAAGACTGGGGGATTCTCAAACACAAGCTCTTCCCCACCTGGAAGGAACCAAAGGAGTTCTCCAGTGAATGAACTTTTGCATTCTCCAGTACAACTTTCTTTACATTCTCTGCCCTAAAAAAGATCAAGCAAGTTACACAGAAACAGCAGTGCCCTCTTTGTGTATACCACAAACATGACTCCCACTTAAATGTGCATGTGACAAAGAAAATAATTAAACTGTATATATGAATGTTTCATGCAAACAATATTGAAAGGCTGTGATGTGCTTGCTTCTCCTTCTATAAATACCACTGTAAAACCGGGACCTTCAAAGACCTATTTAAAATGACATTTGCAAGGTGGAAGCCAGTCATTATCATGATATGCCTTAGCTCCAGTGTCTAAGTACAATCTGCAGAGACTTGGAATCAGTCTTTTCCTTTCTGAAAGGCCCTCCTTTATGTTAGCTCTGGTGGCTTTTTATAGTTGGAGTGTGATGGATGCCACGTGGTTGACAGTGATTTTTTTATTAGTAAATATGCCATTTAAGTGATTAAATCTCCAAGAGAGTTTGGGCGGGGAAACACCATAAAGGGTTAATATCTTGCAAATGTGACTGATAAATGGTCTCCAGTCCATCAGCCAAACACAACAAGTGAGGGAACTGGGTGATTCCAACTAGATATTCCCACCAACTCAGGCCCTGCCTGAAGCAGCAAGGGCATTTAAGGGCTCTGACACGCAGGCAGCTCCATGGAGTGCTCTACTTTGTCTCAAGGATTCCAGCTCTTGAAGTCCTCGCTGGAACCAGGTAGCAGCCAAGCCCTCCAGAGCCCAGTGGAAAGGCCTGGACTTGCTGGCAGGAATACTGAGTTCTTTTCTGCCTGTGTTATGTGAACAGATGTGAGAAAAGAAGTAGGTCAAGCTGTGGGTGTAGTGATCCCAACTGGCTACGTCCCTTTAATTATAAGGAAACTTGGGAGCTCTGCAGCTTCCTACCAGCTGAATAGTGAAGGGGAAAAAATCCAAAGTTCCTTGGAACAGAAAGACAGCATTAAACATACCAAATGCAACAGGGGTGCCAATATGTGGGTAAATGTCAGAGAGAAAGAGTGAGGGGACAAGGTGATCTGAATAATAGCAGTCCTTTAAAATTTGAAAATTAACTCCCTCTTCCATTTGATGGGATGCACAGTTAAAAATACACATTAAAAGAAGAGACTGCTGCTATCAATCCAACCCAAGATCAGCTTTATATTCAGGTCCAGGAAACAGGGGTAGGAAAGGGAGGGAAGTGGAGGAGATTCCAAACTGTGTCTATCCTGAAGTACATTCAAGACTTATTCAGGGATCTTTTAGAATTTAAAATCAGGGTCCAAGGTCAGAGAGAATTTGGCCAGACCATGTGAGCAAGTATCACGGAAGCTTCTTTCTCTGTCCTTGGAATACCTACTATGGTATGGTGAGGAAAGATCCTAGTGCTGTTACAAGTAAACCAAACACCCTCTCCCAGAGAACCCCAGGGAAACACACTCCACTTCCAGGGAAAAGTGAATGGGTCAAGGCCTGAGGTGCAGCCTGGCAGCAAACTTCTGGATCAAAGCAGTCAAGCATGGCCACAGCCCACGCCAAGTTAGGTGTCCCTGGACACATGTGAAGACCTTGAGTGACCCACTATCCTGAGGTCTGGTAGAGCTATGCTGGATACTCTGAGGACCCATCACTCCGCAATGGTCTGGACATTAGAGACTGTGGAGTTGTCGTCAGAGATTCCAGTACCTCTGTGTTGTACTATATCCGTGTCTGGTATCAGCTGGGGCACACATATCCACAACATATGTGACTCTGTTTCGTAGTTCTGGAAAGTCGGTGCCTTGTAAGGAGTCTGGAGGGAAAGGTGTCAAATGCACCTGAAGAGACTGTGCCAGCTTGTGCCAAGCTGATACTGAGGGATGCATAGAACTGGCTTTTCTGTAGGTTTCTGACCAGTTGCCCAAACTTTCAGCCTTGTTCTAGACTCCTGGGGCTCAGGGTATTCCTTTCCCCATCTTCCTTAGCCTCAAAGACCTAACTCCCACTGGAGGAACAGCCACGATATGCTTACTCCATCTCATTTGCTGAAATCAGTTTCACATATGCAAGTACTCCAGTAGCACAATCAGTTAGTGTGCAGTACTTATATTTTATCATATGCAGCTGGGATTAGAATACTGCAGGCAAGGTAACTCTGACCGGAGGAAATGGCCAAAAACACAGCTTTGCACTCTGGATTCCAGCCCTGGCTGTGCCTCTCACCAGCTCCACAACCTTGGGCAATGACTTCTGCCTCTGAGTTTCATCTGTGATCGTGCCTACTTATCTTTACATAGCATCCCCAACGTGGCTATTGTGAGGGTGACAGTTAACGAAAAAGCCTGTGTTAAGAGCTGGTGGTTCTTATTGGGTTAGATGAGCTGGCACACTCAGGAGAGAAGTTGAAATTCTAGGGATAAGGCACAAAAATAGACAGGTGCAGAGAGCTGACACGGCCTGAATTACATACAGCCCAGGTTCGCTGTGCCAGTTAGACTCGAAACTCAGGTAAGAAGGGTGAGGATGGCCTTCAAGTGGAGACACAGGATGTCCTGGGGCAGTCAAGCTGCCTGGACGGGATTCTGGGCCTTTTGCCGGCTGACTGAGCAACATCAAGTAAATTATTTTGTCTCTTTGTGTCTGTTTCCTTCTTTGTGAATGAGGATGGAGGAAGTGCCTGCCATTGGTAGGTATTCTGAGGATGGCATATTAAAACGGAACATAAAACCTAAAGTGTTTAGGAAAGTGTCTGGCAAATAGAATACACTCAATAAATGGTAATTATTATTCAGACGACTCAGTTGGGCACAGCCTTGCAGGAAGTCAGTCCCAGAATCAAATTTCTGTGAATCCAAGGGCACTGGGGCAGAGGACTTGTTGGGACTATGAATCCTGACAGCTGAGGCAGTCTTTCCCACTCACTAGGTCTTTTGACAATAAAGGACCTCGGAGAGTTCCTTCAAGCAGGGGCTGGAGAGGGTTATAATCTAGCAGGGCATCCAGGCACAGCGCAAAACAGACACCCTGAGCTACCCACACACCTGGGGACAAGCTGGCCAGTGACAGCACAGTTCCCAACTCATCAGACCCTGGAGTATAGCCTGCAACGTGAACTCAACCAAGTCCGTTTTCCATCCATGATGCCTAATTTATACCCAAAATCTAGTGATTATTTTTACTTTTAAATTATCTCTTTTGTTATATTTCTTCCTTTTTTTTTTTTTTTTTTTCAAGGAGGCCTCTCAGGGATATTGGACTCAATTTATTCTGGCACAACTATGCAAATGAGGGTACTTCTGTACGTTTACAGCGCTACTCTTGTGCGAAGGCTGCCCCAACACACTTGACTATCACATATGAAGGGCCTCCTGGGCAGCGGGCCCAGTACTGGGTACTTCGCTCATTTTATCTCATTTATAGACAAAGCCCACCGATCTACTTGTTATAGCCGAGATTTGATTTTGGCAAGTACGCGTGGTTTGTTTTCAAATGTGCACTCAAGGATGAATGTTGGCAGTTGCATGTGGTTCTCCCAACAGTTCCAACTGGCACTCTTTGCATGATTTCAGTTAAGACTTGACACGGGAGGAGAAAATCAGGGTGCATTCTGTAGTATGGATAGCACGGGTGACAAGTAGGTAGTAATCCACATGTAAAATCACTGTGCTCAAATATAAACCAAATTGCCATGCCAAAAGACATCCAAATGCAGCCCTGGAATGAAGACAACTCCAGGTTTATGAAGTAAGCCGTAAAGCTCAGCTCACCTTACCAGCCTCCCCTTTTTTCCTTCTAACCCTCATTGTTCCTGTCATCTCCTCACCTTCAGTATTATTCTAGAAGATTTAAACCAATTAATAATTACAAACACAGTTAGAAAGTGTCAGTAATAACCAAAACCCTCATCTTGGCAAATGAAGGAAAACTCAGTTATCTATATACAGCTTAACCTGATTTAAAAAGAATAAAAGGGACTCTATAAAAATAATTTTAAAACTTGTAAGTTAAAATTTTGAAATTCTTCACAATGAAGATGTGACATTTTAACAAATATGTTTTTTTAAAGGTATACTTTTTCCAGTATTTTTTTCTAATTGGCTTATTATCATTTTTCGAACCCCCCCAAAAGTTATTCTTTTCATTGATCTTTTTGGGAAAATTTTACACAATGCTCTAAATACATATTACTAAAGGGAAAAAAATAAGGTTGGGATTTAAAAGGTCTTAATTATAATTCCAAGGTCAGCTATTCATTACGATGAATTTCAGCTGATGCTTCTTTTGACATTATCGTTCCATCTTTGTAGCCAGCAATATAGCTACTAAAGGTTCCCTTAGAATTGAAGGCCCTTAAAGCTCCATTTGAATAGAGACTCGAGATTATTTATGAGCAAACAAAGCAGCCCTCCAGGATTTGAAGGGATATTAAGTGCCTTGACTGTGAGATGTCTGTTCAAAATGGATATCCTGCATATTGAATTCACAGTAAATTCACTGAGCAAGGACTACAGTCCTTTTTGGAGTTATAGGCTTAGGCAAAAAAGTTATAAAGTTTATATAAAAAATACTACAAACTCATAACTTAAGCTATAACCACTCTGAGATTTCACAGCCACATACTAGCCATGATTCGTCTTTATCACACAGAAATTATCAAGCACCAAACACTTAACTCCAGGGTTCTCTGTTTTATGACACACTGAGTTTCCCAGTGCTAATGTACAGACACAATTTCATCAGCTGCTGCCAAAACTGAGTACATTTTCCACTTGAAATCATATTCATTTTCTACTGAAAACAGACCCCAAGTGATTTCTTTTGGAATAACCAGGGTGGAGTTAGTTGGCCTTTTTTTTTTTTTTACCTTCAGTGCTGGGCTTTTTCATTTCTTCCACCCTAATTAGTTTCTTTCGGACTCTGCGAGTGGAATTCACCAGCTTGTGCAACCTCTTAAACTTCACTGACTCCTCAGTCTCATCATCCGATTGTTCTCTTGACTGGCAAAGAAACAGAGGAAAAGTTAATCCGGTAACAGCTCCAAGCCTTGCCTTTGCACCTGGGTGCAGCTGGCCTCTCTGCCAGTTTGAACCTTGCTCAGCAGCAGTATCGATGAACTCAACCCACCAACATATTTACCCAATAGGTTCATAAAGCTCCCTCTATCATCTTAAGGTTCAATTCAGCGCAGAATGAAGTCCTAGGCACAAAAATTACATCTTTGCCCTTGACTGGCATGTGGGCATTTGTCATGTTCCACTATGTCCCTGAATCTTTTAAGACAACTCTGCAAGACTCTTGCTCTGAGCTGGCCCTGTAATTCCAGTTACACTGCTGTGGTTTGGGCCAAGCTCTCCTCTGTCTGGATACTGAACGTGGTCATCAACTACTTCTCCAAACCAAAATTCTGTTGACTTTTTCCAGTCCTCTCCTGAAAATCAAAACCAGCAGGCAAGAAAGGCAAAAAGATACAAAAAAGGCTTCTCCTGCCCCATTTGTTAGGACTGCCTGCCACATCACAGCCTTCCCTTCCCTCACTCCGAGGGCTCCCAAGGCGAATGTGAGGACAGCCCTGCATTCCTCCAAGGGGGACAAGGGAAAAAGCTGACCTTTCAGCCATATAGTTCAGTCCATATTCCCCAGCATCCCATTCCATTCTGCAGCAATTCAAGTATGCTCTGGCCCAGCTGTTTTCCCTCAAGTATCAAACATTACAGAGAGGGGGAAAAAAAATCTCTCTCTGCAGCAGTGACCCAGGCTAAAAACAATCCTTTCCTTGTGAACAAAATGAGGGTTTCGTTTCCAAGTCAGCTCCAACATTCAATATGCAGCTTCCTCTGGAGTATCTGAGCAAAATGTGGAAAAGCAAAAGAAGTTTCCTCCTAAATGTGCGTGCTGCTCAGGGGCTGGGTGCCTGGCCAAACATTATGGGAGCGCGCATCTTTGGCACACCCTGTGAAGCCGAGCACTTCCAGCTGATTCTGCACATCCCAAGACTCTCTCCATGTCCTCAAGCCCAGTTCACGAAATAGCAGGGAAAGAAATGACTCAAACTAAAGAGCAAAACAACAACAAACCACATCTCCAAATACGAGACTTACAATGAGATGTTTTTCCCCAGAGCAAGTTCTTGTTAATCCCAACTTTATAGATAATAAAATAGATACACAAGAGTTAGCAAAGAATAGCTCAAAAGAGGAGCGGTAGAGATTATATTAATAATTTAGGCATAAAAATGGTGCATATTGTGAGGGAACAAATATTTTAACACTATGGCTTTCTCCAAGGGATAAACACAACTCTTCCTGGCCACTTCCTCACTGCATGTAGCACTTCCCCTTTCTTCCAGTGCGGCCACAAGCAAACCAGTCACCCACTAATGATTCGCATAAATGTATCAACAAGCCATCAGGAGTATTTCTCAGTCTTCCCTTCTGTGAAATGCACGAATATCTACATCCAATTTCTGTAAAATTCCTACATAAAACATTGTATACAGAATGCAGAATTAACCATTGGCTACCTGGTAAAGAAAAATGAATAGAAACTAGGACCTCAAGTAACAGAGGAGGGATGTTGACAATTAGACTGAGTGCATTTGGCTAAAACTTAAAAGGTAAAAAAATAAAATAAGCAGAGCTCCAAATACATAATAGTACTGTCTGGTTTGAATTTCACTTTTACTTATTTGAACTGTTGATTTATAATGAAATGGTCAGGGTGGTCAACCAGAGGAATGAGACCTTGGTTAACCCTCATTCTGGGTAATCAGCACCTGAATAACCCACAGTGCATGGAATTACATGTAAACGTTTAAAATCACTGCACCCTTTGGATGCAGCTTGAATGTCAAATAATCCTAACAGAAGGATCAACCTTGTATTACAGAAAGTCTCAGTACCTAGCAATGAGAAAAACCTAGGGAATGTCTCTAACCTCACATTAACAGCTCTGAAGTTGGGTGAAAATAAATGAGCACTGAATTTTGCAATCAGGATACAGCAAGCTAGGTTACAGGATACACCTCTGTGATGCATAATGCTGAGCTTACTGGTTGCTGTTTTGTGGTGATGGGGGTGAGGGGGTTGAGGAAGTGAAAAGAAATGGAATGTAGAAATCAGTAATATAAAAATCTTAGCTTATAAAATGCAAAGCATCTGTGGAAAAGGTGCATTCGAACAGTTTTCCACAGAAAAATCAAAACAGACACCAGGACGAGAGGCATAAAGGCAATGTTCCTCACAAAGCTCTCCTTTTCTCTGCCCAGATTCACTGTGGTGAAAAACAACATATTCCAGGTACTTATTTAATTGCTTTCATATGTTTTATTTACTTTTTGAGAAATGTGAGCTATTCAGAGCTTGGAACTGATGTTATTTCTATTTTTCTTGTAAAAATGAAGGTTTTGGAGGTGTTTGTCACTGACAAGTCACAAACCACGGCAACCAAGAACTTCCCTTGTATTACCATGCTTCAGACAGTTTGTGAGATTGAGGCAGCACCTTTTATATAAAGATAAAACCTAAGTCATTCAAGAAACATAGATACACAAATATATGTATGTTTTTTTAAAATAAAAAATTTCCTCTTAGGCTACTTGAGTTCAACCACATAGCCCAAGGATGCTTTTCATTGAAGGAGAAGTGTTGACTTCATACTTCCTTCTGAGTTTGGAAGAAAGAGTTGTGAAATATTTGCCTTTAAGAGTTCTCCCCAGCTGTTTTAACATAAACTTGCTATAAAAGGCTGCATTTCTTCTATACTAGGTAGTAAAGTGGAAATGCTTCATGTCATGTTGCTCTTTCCAAATAACCATGTGGCACTTTCTAAATGCTGAAAATAGTATATCACTGTCTTTTTTTTTTTTTCAGGGAATATAATTCAAAGGAAGGAAGCTTGAGAATTTTTACGAAACATTTTTAAAAATACAGAATTTTTCAATAAAATACTGCAAATAGTTTAAAAAGAAATCTTTCCACCTAAAGGAACTCTGTAGAAGAGAAAGGAACTATGCATTGCATGTAAAATAAGATTCCAAGAAATCAGTTCAGAGCTATCATTGAGCAGGTTTTAAATAAGCCAAAGTGGGAAAATAAAAGTATATTTCACATGTATTCAAATATGAGAGGCTGAGTGAGAGTTTACTAAAGTTTACTAAAATCTACTTTAATTTGACTGTTTGAAAACCATAAAGTGAACTTAATAATCTGTATCCCCCAAATCTTCAAGAGAAAAAGGATGTGGAAAGTGGCTTTACAACACTGTAAATAGAAACATTTGATTTCCAGCCTCTCCACTGCAGAATTTTTTTCCACCAGAAAGCCCATATGGCTCAACTTTTAATTACTTTGGCTAATGCTATATGTAGTAATTCTGTGGTGAATGCTTAAGTGTTTCATTTCTGGTTTCCATAGCAACATTACATCAGATTGCAGACAGCTGGCTCCACAGTTTTAAACCATAACAAATTGACCAAGCCAAGGCACAAAACTATAGCTGCTTTAAAGAGATAGCACACCATTCGGCTGCCAGGGTGCTGAATGGGGAACCTACGGGCCATTTGGCATGAGAGAGAGGGTGGAGCCTCCTTCCTCTCCAGCTTCTTTTGGAACAAGTGCATCCTTGACACATCTGCAATGTTCTAATGAGAAAGTCATGGAGCCAGCGTGGAGGACTTTTTATAAGACAGCTACATGCAAGATGATCGGAAAAAGGGAACAAACTTAATCACATTTGTAAATACTAAGATCTGTGTGCCACAGCACACTCCCAGCTCCATGAGAGCCTGCCACTGCTGTCTGAAACAGATACTTTACTCAACCTGATCACAAACAGTTCTTGCAACTTGGATGTGCAGAATAAACACTTTCCAAAAGTCACACAGCACATCTGTGCCCGCACAATCATAATGAGTCTGCTGGAATAAAGGTTAACCCAAACTTGCAAGGAGCAACTAGACTCTTTTGGGGACTGCTTGAGACCATGCTGAGTGCAAGATTACAGCAGTACCCTTTGCAGAACTGCTCACTGGGTTTGCTTCCCCAGTTCCAAACCCACAATGTGCTGTCACAATTAAGTGCTCTTATCTCTCCCAGTGCCACATAGCAGTATAAGACACATAAGTGCTTCTGAAAATACTTTTCTACTGCAAATGTACTTGCTTGAGAAAAATCCCATAATGGTTTCTTTTTTAACCCACCATGTAATCAGACATCAATTCTTCAACTTTCTAGGTACCCAAGCTGACACAGAAGTTACATGTTAAAGTTAAGAGAGGGAAGTCATCAGTTGTAGTCTTCTGAAAAACTAGGTGCGGCACTGTCTGAATTCAAGTACCCCATGCGAAAACCTAGCACAGCTCACAACTGAGCTCCAATCCACGTTGAGCTCAGTTTGAGCTCTGCGTTCTCAAAAATAATATTTACCCTTCCCCTCAAAAAATTCTACATGGTTACTGGGTGAGCCTGCTGGGTGAGAATGCTCAGGATGGTGGGGAAGGCAGAGGGGGAAAGGAAAAAATCTAGGGGAATTCAAAGAGAAAAAAAAGAGAGAGAGAGAGATGCATCAGAAGCAGGAGCAAGCAGAAAGCTTATTCTCAAAGCAACAAAAAAGTTTTCCTTTCCCATGAAACGCATTCAGTAACTTACCGGCTTCGGCATTTAGCAGGCGTAAGGGGGGGCAGCTGTGAAAAGGTCCGGTACCCCCACCCCTCCCCACTCTAAACCTCTCGCTCTGATCTGTCAACTCCACGATGGCAAAGTCAGGATCGGGCACTCCTCAAACATGTTCTCCGCAGTTACATGATCAGGCAGGCTCCGCCGTCACAGCCCAGCATCCAAAGGAGAAGAAAGTGAAGACACTGGATTCAATTAGCCTCTCTCTGCCTGCTGCCTGACTCCACAGTCGCTTGCTAACTGCATAACTTGTAAGAAAGGCATAAGTCATCAGCTCTAAGCAAATCTCCTATTCACCACAAGGAAAAAAGGGAGTGTTGTGCATGGCCAACAATCCCTGTTTTCACTGAGGAAGGCTCCCTGACCTCCTGCTGGCCTCCAGTTCCTTAATTACTGTCTATGGAATTCCACAGAAAAGAAAGAAAGAAAAAAAAAAAAACGCGAGAATCTGAACAAATCCAGGACAAGGACTCACCCTTGGAAGTGACTAAACTTAGCAAAAGATCTCTTTTGCAGATACTCTTCTAAACCTTCCCTTACGGGAGTAGTTGCAATTGAAAACAGACACCTTCCAGGGGCTATTTTTGAAATTACTGAATTAAAACTTATGATTTTGGTTTTCTCCTAGAATTGTCTCTTTTTTACCTCACTTTCTCTCTCCCCACTTCTTTTTCTATTTTAACCACAAAAGTAAATGTAGGATATTTTCCCTTTACTGGGGCTTTCAAAACTGTCTTCTCAAATGGTTTCAGGACAGCTGAGTTCTCTTGGATTCTAGAAACATAAGCATGAGGACCATAACATAAGATGATCATTTAATTTTCTCAGGGGTCTCTGGGGAGCACCGGCACATGCTGTTGTTTAAACAGAACATCTTCTAAACAAGACAGGACTGGAAACCCGTATAAAGTCTCCGTGACATGGCTGCAAGGCGTGTCTGTCTTTCCAGAGCTAAACTCATTCAGTAGGTAATCTGGTTATTCCAACTTTGCAGTTTGAGCTGCTGGTTCCTAGATGGACCCTGTCTGTCCCATTGTGGGGGCCTTTATGCATTTATGTAAGGACTTAGCTCTTTGGGGACATCACAAAACACAAGTAAAACACCTAGCTGCACAGGACTCACCAATGACTACTGTCCCTCCTAGAAATAGCAGGTTATATTTGGAGGTGGTCCACAGGTTCCCTAAACAGAAAACAAAAGAGAGGCCAGAACCCAGAGCTCCCAAGTGGAAGGTCATGTTTTACCATGTAGATATCCAAGTCCAGCAGCAGACCCTTCTGCCCTCCTGAGCATCTGGCCCCTGGCTCTGCTTCCTTGGTCCCCTAGTATCTCATTGTTCATGGAGAATCGCATCAACTTTGCATTCTACTGCCCCAGAAGTGTTTCTTCCCATACCTCATAAAATTTCTTCTTCTTTTCTTCCACAAGGCTGGCCACAACTTCCCTGTACTACCTACTTCCCCCATGACAATCTGATTTTCCCAGAAGTTCTCTGGTGTCAGACTCTATCCTTTTCCCACACATGCTGCAAACTGTGGCAGGTGCTTTCCTGAGATGATGCTTCCAACTCTATTTATCAAATGCACCAGAGCTGCACACTGTGCGAGGTACTGGCATGCAGGCCTCGTGCACTGACTTGGCTCTTCCCAGCCCTACTTTACCTCGACAGCCTCCACCCAGGACTGACACCTGAGCTGCACTGTTAGCTTAGAGCTCCTTAAAACTGTCAGTTCCCATCTTCACTTCCCAGTTACACAGGGAAACTAAGAAAACAAGAATGCCCCAAGAGAGTGGATACAGGGAAGGAGATTAGCCTAAGAGCCCTGAAGTCAGAACAGCCAAATCCTCCAGCAAGTCTCCTGCTCCAGGGGTCCTAGGATTTCTACCTATAAATTGGTGTGATGACATTTATCTTAATGTGCTGTTGCTTTTTAAATCACATGCATAGGGAAAAGGATATGCTGGTACATGCCCATAATGCCAGTGGTCTGGAAGGCTGAGAAAGGAGGATTATAAACTCAAGCCCATCCTGGGCAACTTAGTGAAATCCATTCTCAGAATGAAAATAAAAATAAAGGGTGGGGGATGTAGTTCAGTGTGATGGGCCTGGATTCAATCACCAAAAAACATTTAAAAATTAAAAAAAAAATTGCACACACATGAGAACACCTAGATTTAAGTGGTGAGGATTACCTCTTCCTGTTTGTTTCTAAGTGAGGTTCACTTCAATCTTTACAAACTGCTCTCTGAGGTGCTATGGAAATAGCAAGACCAAGGAAAGCTTTCTTGTGGGAAGCCAGAGACATGTGACATTTGAGGCTGGGTGCCACAGGTGGCAGAGCAGACTGAGTGGACTGGGAGCCAGGAGGAAGTATGGGTTCAGATCCCCTCTGTGCCCCTGGGAAGAGTGTGTGGCCTTGGGCTCTTGGGAGATGGAGAGGAGATGCCACCTGTGGGAGTCAGTGCCTGGTAGACAGGAAAACCCCAGAGCAGTGTGAGAGGCTGCAGAGTTTGGATAAAGATTTACATAGAAACTCTGAGCAGGATGGAAGAGGACGCTTCCTTTCAACGTCACTGCCAACGCCTTTAAAGGATGATTCCTTGGGGATTTACTGAACTATTCAATGTAGGGCTCTATGTGGGGACTCAATCTGGACTTGACTTTTAGAAGACAGGAAGCTCCCCAGGAACAGAGGACTGGTCTATTCACTGAGTCCCATATATTCAGTGTCTGCCCACAACAGGCCCTCAGTTAGTATCTATGTAATTGGTGTGAAATGAACTCGAGAACCCCCAGCTGGGTAGCTCTAAGCCCTTGACTGGTGTCTGAGTGAGAAGGGGGAAACTGGAAAATGAAAACCAGGTCATCCTGAGAAAGTACTTGGTCAGGGCACCACAGGTTTTGTCCTCTAGGTAGTTGACTTTACTTAACACACAGTAGGTGTGCACTGTGGCTCAAATGTACAGATTTGAGCATGTGACTTCCTTGCTGTTCTGTGCATCCTCCTAACACCGTTCACAGGCTTTGCCGTGGAATGTGATCTTGTGTGGTCAGCTCCTTTCTCTATTTTCAGTCTTCACATCTGTCCTGCCCCGCTGTGTGAAAAGGGCCTCTCAGAGCACCTGGTTCTCTCCCAGCTCCGCACGCACCCTACTCTGCCGGCTCCTCTGCTAGGAGGAGCTCTGCCCACAGCCTCCCGAAACCTCACCTCCTTCAGGCTGTGTGGCTGCACAGCAAACCAGAGAGGTGCAGCCAAGGCCTCGGCACACACATTGTCACTGTTACCCAGCTCCTCACTGAACTTCATGGGGACAATGAACATGGTCATAGTCCTTCCTGGGACACTTATAGTAAGTGGCATTATTATCCACTTCTGATTACACATGATGTTTGTTTGTTGGTTGGTTGGTTGGTTGGTTTCGGGGTGCTGGTGATTGAACCCTTGGCCTTTGCACTGACCTACATCACCAGCCCATTTTTTACATTTATTTTGAGGCGAGATCTCACCAAGTCATTAGATTGCCCAGGCTACACTTGAACTTACAATCCTCCTGCCTCAGCCTTCCAGAATGCTGGAATACATGATATATATTTAATTATTAAAACTTTGAACAATGAAGAATATACAAAGGAGAAAGAGAAATCACCTATTCTTATCACATAGTTAGAAAAATCGGCAATACTTTTATTTATGTGTCCTCCCATTTCCCAACACACACAGTATACCTTTTTGCTTTTGTTTTTATACAACAAAGCTGACAGTTGACCTTTACCTGCCCCCCTCCCACTGTCCCCAAAAGCCCCTTCAATTGAACACAGGCTCAAGTGAAGCAATGTCCCTGCCCATAACTGTGACTTTTCCTTAAGACTACTGCTGTCAACAAAGATTTCCTTCAGAGAAAGCCTGGAGCTCTCCATTTATACTGCTCAAACCATTTTAAAACCTGCTTTTTAAAATAAACATGTTTTGAACATGTCCCCATGTCAACAAAATATAACAATATAATAATAATCCAACAGTATTCTCTCACAGAACTGTTTACTTAAATATGTATGGTGGTCACTGTACATTTCCAGGTGTCCATCCAACACACGCTTTGTGATAAAATTTCTGACTTGCTTTACATACTTTAAAAAAGATAATTAGATTATAGAATGAATGAGTAAAAGCTTATCTTCAAGACTTTCACTATATAGTAATAACCTGATCTGAGGACTGGTTTTATTTTAAAATCTCACAAGAAATGAAGGGAAAGAAAAAAAAAAAAAGAGTACCTATTTCCTCCTACTATTACCAACCCAAGCTCTGCCATATTCATTTCCACTTAAATAATGAAAATGAGTTTCTACGATACTTCCTGACTGGAATCACTGAGTGAATATACTAATTCAAGAGGTCAAGGAATACAAACAAGAATGAGCTGCATTCCCCAGATACACAAAGGCTACAGTAGAGAGTCTAAGGATGAGGAGAGCCCAAGAGAGCCTCAGAAATATGATTCCTGTAAGTCACCTGTGATGACTGCACAGGGATCCATATATGGGACAACTTATTTTAGTTGGGGGAACTGAGACAGGCCTTAGTGAAGGGGAACGCTCTGGGGATCTTTCCATGTTCCTAAATGAACCTACAATTACAGTGTTTTGGACAGCCCAGAGGCCCTATTTCTTTCTGTCACCTCTGACCTTAGATATTCCTCTATCTAGTTAGGCAAAGAAGGGAGCCCTTGCCTTTTACCAGCACTCAACACAATCAGCAGCTCCTGGCCCTCTCCTTCTCCAACTTGGGTTTCATAACCTCTCTACCCTTTCTGATCTCCCTCCACCATCCGAGAAGTGATGCATCCAAGGTCCGTCCCTACCCTGAGGACAGCACGTTCCAGACTTTTCCTATGCTGTGGACTGAGCAATGTGGGACATGGCGGAGCTTTCTGGTCATGATCATTGACTAATGTGTTGTTCTTCTTGTTTACAAGAACTTAGTTTCACTGTGTTTAAAGAAGTCACATTTAGTTAGAAATGTGTAACTACATAAAATATGAAACACATTGTGGGGATTTTGTTCCTCTCTCTTTTATCACAAAAAAGTCAGGGTAGGAAACTCATCTGTTTAGTAAGAAATATTTTGCTCATTAGATGGTGACATCATTGCCCTCTGAATTTGGGAATTTTTTGTCAGCATATGGAAAAAAAAAAAAGATGAGATTCCACTCTTGTCCCAGTGGTACAGTGTAACATGGAAATAATCTCCCCGGCAGCTTCAAAATTAACCAGTTGTTGCCAGTGGTGGTAATGGAGGAGGGGAGGGAGGGAGGGGGAGGAGGAGGAGATAATTATAGAGACTTCTACTTGGAAAAAGTA
This sequence comes from Dasyprocta punctata, assembly GCA_004363535.1. NCBI lineage: Eukaryota > Metazoa > Chordata > Mammalia > Rodentia > Dasyproctidae > Dasyprocta > Dasyprocta punctata. Next base: position 45,463 of record RJWM01010902.1, read on the forward strand.
TGTGAGAATTTGAGGTAAAATTACCATCCCCTAGGGGCAGAGGCTTGTCAGCACTTAATTTGCCTAAGAAATTTTAAATATTAACAGCAAACCCAAAGGAGCAGCAAATGGATGTTACTTTCCATAATAAAGTCTATTCTGTTTCTTAAAGTCATAAGCATATAATTGCTTTTAACAGCCCCAAATAATGTTGCTACTTTTCCCAAAAGAAGGAAAGAGACAATAGAAGATCTCAGGAGTGCTGCCACCAACCTACAGTGACACTTAGAACACGGGTGAGCCCACCCACCCCACATATGAAAGTTCCTCTAAAGCAGAGAAAATGCCTTCCCTGCTTCCCAAAGCGGTGGGAGGGGGTGAGAAAAAAGGACTGAATTCCTTGCTTTCTGTACGTCTCTGGGAGATTTTTCTGCATGGGATTATGTCACCCTCCCCAAAGGTCAGGGAACCAGCGTTCATTTATGAAACAGGCTAAGATCATAAAGCTAAGGTAGCAAGCAGTGCTGGGAAGTCAATCCACAGCTCTAGTGATCCCTTGTTAAGGTTGGGGTGATTGTCCCTAAAGCAAATCTATGGGCTGAAGTGCCGAGACCCCGAGCTCCTCTGTCCCTAGGGCCATGGACTCTCACACAGCCCTGTGCCATGGGGAGGGGATGACTCAGAAGAGCACTGCCAAGTAGGCCAATTACACATGCGTTGGAAGCTCCAGTTTCTGGAGCCGATGAAGTGTTCAGCCCGAAGCAGTAAGTCTCCTTGGGGACTGGGTGGTGCTGCAAAGTCACATTACTTTTATGGCATCTCAGACCAACTGACTCATGGATCAGGCTCAATGACTTCTCAGGGCTGCCAAACACATCAGACTAGGTGAAAGACAATATAGAAATGTAGAGAACTGACCAAGGGGGCCAGATGGCCATGGAGGAAAAGTGAGGACCCCAAGTGGCTTCCTCCAACCAAAATTATGTCACTGGGTCAGCAGTTAGCTGTCAAGGCTGGAAGCAGGTGGGCTCGCAGGCACTCCTAGAGTAATGACCTACGACCTTACCATAATTCTCCTTCTGTTTGCAGAATGAATGACAAACTGACTTCAAGTTCCAAACTGAAGAAATCTGGGCTGAATCTACTTTCAAAAAGAAAACATTTAATGCTGGGAAGGCCATTTGTGGCTATCTAATTGGTAAAACTATCAGGTCACAATTTCTACTGAACACTGAACCACAGAATGTCCTTTTTACAACAACTGACACAATGAACAGCCCCTTCCTCCAAAAAATAGTAAAAATTTAGCAAAAAATTCCACCAGCAGGCAAACAAGGAAAGATACACATCAAACATATTAAAAATTTAAAACTGCATGATCAAGGTAATAAACACATTTCTGAAGGCCTTCATTTCTCCAAAAGGCACACTGGCAAAAATCCAAGAATTCTTTTGTATAACCCCAAATCTGGAAGGAAGCAAAGCAAATCGCATGGGCTCTTGGTCTTTTTTCTGACCCAGGAGCAGTGGAAACAGTTACCAGAGAACAGTGAGTGAAAGGAGGGGAAGTCAATAGTGAAGTTGATCATCATTAAAATTAAGCCCCTGGAACTCACGAGAATTTGAGAAATGAGTGAGGATGGTGGTGTCCCCTAAACTGACCTCACAAACCAACTGCCATGAACTGTGAAACAGAACATTTAACACAATCTATGGAGAAAGAAGGTGAAGTACAGGTTCCCAGTGAAGACCACATCCCCCTACTTTTCTGGCCATTCCATCAGGCTACAGCAACAGCAAACATAAATTTTTCACAAAATAAAACTTCCAACTGCATCTTGGAAGACAGTGAGGGTTCATTGTCAGATAACATGGCAAATAGGTCCAAAAGTGACACTCTTTATATTATCATGAGCAGAAAGTGTTATCAGAGCCATTCAAATTTGACCTAGGTAGGAATAAATAAAGCATAACAACTATTCAAACAAACTATAGCAAGAAGGAGACAGAGAGAAGGAAGAAGGAAGGGAGAGAGACAAAGAAAGGGGGATGGAGAAAGAGAAACAATAAGGGAAGAGTGGGAGTAAGAAAGGGAGGGGGGAGAGAGACAGAGAGCAGAGACAGAGAGAATAAATACGAATGAATCCAATCTTTTGATCTCATTTCTCCATGAAAAGTAAAAGTAACAGGAAGAATTTCCTAACAGTTGGCTTGCTCTATAAAATAATTTAGTAGGAACATTACATGAGAACTTGAATATAAGACAAAAAAAAAGAATGATATGAATTTAAAAGCCAAATATGTAAGAAAACAGAGCACACCAAAAAAATTTATTATAGAACCAATTTATAAAGAAGAATGAGCAAAGCACCCCAATGTGCACCCTAAAAATCAAAATATGAATAAAGAGAAAAGCTTCATATTACTTAAATAAATGTTCTATCACCCAAGCTTTAAAACTTGGGACTTACTGATCCCTTAGACTTGGGACTTACTGATCCCTTAGACTTGGGACTTACTGATCCCTTTACCTGACACTCACTCTCTCCATCTCCTGGAGAACTCTCAGTGCCCGCCACCTCCCCTGGGAAGGCTTTCTAGACTCCTCACCAGGGCTTGATTCAGGACTTCCCGTGTGTACCTATCCCTGTGGGTAGGACTATCCCCACAAGCATGCCACCCATTTGGCTGTTTCCTATTCTCCAACAAGCTTCCTGGGTACAGGGACAGGGCACAGTAGGTACTCAAGAAACACCTGCCCAATACATGAGTAAAACAATGCTCAAGATGGCATTCTTTCATCTATACCTAGATCAAGTGTGCAGGGTAAGAAGTGATTTACAGTACATATTTTAGGAAATTATTTGTAATGCTATGCTATGCAATGCTATCCCAGCGAGTGTCACTGTCTGATGCCTGACTACAGTTTGGGGTTTTGATAGAATGGGAAACTGTACTGACAAAATTTAAATGGACTCTAAATAAGTGATGGACTGCCTATGCTTTCAGTGAGTCAGCTTAGGATCCAGATCATTGAATTTGCAGTCTGAATCCTATTCATGAACTACAAGAGAGCCTGGTATCCCTCCAACCCAGCCAATAAATAATGCTTAGCACCAGGGCAAATCATTTAACAAAGAATAGACATGTGATGAATCAATAACACTGAAAACTGATGGAAATCCTCTCTAATCCTCAAACTCCCTGGGTGGAGGGAGGGAAGGGGTTTCTCCTAAGAACAAAATAAGGAACTGCTAGTGCTGACTGAAATGCCAATCCCTAGCCCAAATTAGATTATATCTGTGCTTAGATATAATCAGCTAGCCGGAGAAATATGGATTAACCTATCTGGTAGATATGTATTAGGTTAGAAAAATGAAATCGCCATTCTTATAGGCGAAAGTTATTTATATCTCCAATTTCAAAGGGCTCAACCTAAAAACAGAAACAATAGACAAAACTGTACCCAGGATACTCCTAAGTGAAAGGTTCTTTAAAAATAAATACCCTCAAATTATGTAGTGCCTGGATATTTTTTCAATGTTTATTTGTATTCATGTGGCCCTTGGTAGGTTGAGGGGGCATCTTCAGGCACCACTCTCAACTTCCTGAAAATGTACAAACCAGTACATTTGTACTTGGTTAGTTTGAGGAGTCAAACTTCTGGTATTTCTGGGCCTGTCACGAGTGTCTTCCAGCAGAACAGGTGATAAAGCCATGCCACACCCTCCTGACACCACCTCAGTCTCCGAAAGGCATTAGATACTAGAGTTGTTTATTTCTCACACATAGTGCTCTTGAAATCATACCAGACCCACCCTAGAATCCCTCACACAACAATGCTTCCTGAAACAGAGCAAAAACTGTGAGAAGTGTTCATAAGAGTATAATCATGTACGTACTCTCTTTTACAGAAAACTTGCTCCCTTGCTCTCGTCCATATATTGATGCATATACTTAATGGAATGTACAAAAATAGCACTTTTAGGGGAACTCAAGCATTTCAATGACAGTGAATGGGAAGGACAGAGTGATGGCAACCCACTGCGCTTTAACAACCCTGTGCCATTAGTCCTTGCAAAGTCCTCACCGGACAGATGGGGCTGGTCTGTTTTCTAGATGAAGAAACTGAAGCCCAAAGAGATGAGTGAGCTGCCAGTAAGGCAGATCTGGGTCCAGGTTGGCTCACATTTGAGCTTACAGCCCCTCTCCTGCTCTTGCTGAGCAGAGTCTGGCTCTTGGAGACTGGCAGAATAAAGTGCTTCCTTCTGGTTTAGCTGTGCTTCAACATGGTGATCTTAAGGGACTTATCAAACAAATACCTCAGACTCTGGCCCTTGTCCCAGGGAGAAGACTGGGAATGGGAGGGGACAGTAAGTAACAAATGACAGGGTGTCCCTAAGGAGCAGCTCTTGGTCAGTTTATATCCATTTGGAACAAAAGCCTTATTTCTCAAAAGGTCTCACTATGTATGTCTTTGAATGGGCTGATGTTGCCTGTTGGTCTTCCTCTAAATGAATCATGACTTTCACTCTTTTAATAAGAATTTTAACACATCCCTATTTTGTTTTCATTTTAGTTTCAAAATTACCATTTCATTAAACTATAGGGTAATATATCTTTCTGGATATCCCCACCCAACTAAATAAAATAGAATTATACATCAAAATCAGAATCATCACCTGAAAGTTTCAAGTGTATGTGAAAAGGCCAGAATCAATAAAAGTTATTCATAACATAGTTCCATTTAGAAGATTTAGAAAAAGATGTTAATAATTTGGGCACAATGCAACACAGCACAGTATGAAGAACTGTTCAGCCGGGAGTGTGGCCCAGTGGTTAGCCTTGCTGACCATCACTAAATTCTGGGAGTGATCCCGGCAAAGAACTGTGCGCCTGTCCCAAGGACTCAGAACTTCAGTACACTCTGCTAACTTTCTAGGATTTGCTTCTCCTTTCTCCAAGTCACCTTATCAGTGAAGCAAGTAAAGTCATCTTTTGGGTAAGAAATAAAGAAATGAAGTATATGTCCAACTGTCTTTTGTTTAAGCCTGGGTAATACACCCAGTAAAGCTCCATCAAGAAGCAGCCTTAAGTGGAGGAAAGAAAGAAAGAAAGAAAGAAAGAAAGAAAGAAAGAAAGAAAGAAAGAAAGAAAGAAAGAAAGAAAGAAGAGAAGAGAAAAGAAAAGAGAAAAAAGAAAAAAAGTATCTTGTCAATTAAAGCCCTCTTAGCCAGGCATGGTGGCGCACACCTTTAATCCCAGTTACTCGGGAGGCTGAGGTAGGTGGAGCGTTGTGAGTTCGAGGCCAGTTTGGGCTACAAAGTGAGCAAGGCCAGCCTGAACTACATAGTGTGACCCTGCCTCAAAAAAAACTAGGGCCGGGAGTTTGGCTTAGTGGCTTAAGCACTTGCCTGGCAGGCATGAGGTTTGTGAGTTCGATCCCTGGTACTGGAAAAATAAATAAAAAAAATAAAAAATTAAAGCCCTCTTAAGTTGAGATCTGCACCCTGAACAAAACATTCCCCAGGAAAAGAAATACGAAAGAAAAAAAGCAAACAATGTAGAAAGCAAAAACTTACTCAGAAATGTAATCTACTTTTATACTTGGAATATAACCTTCTTAAAATTTTCTTATGATAAAACACAATGATTTTGAGAAGGCAAAAGAAGTGAGAGAAACCATGTCTTGGGGAAAATGGGTCCTAGTTGGCTATTTTTAATGCCCTGATATATGGGGGTCTTCACGTAATTTATGCATCCAATATATTCGATGTCATCCAAATCAGCAAAAATGTGAATATCATCTATATTTTTGTTAGGAATATTTATAGGTGGGAGATGTAAATTTATCAAATGCTAAATTTGATAAATTTTGAAAAAAAAGGTTCCTTTGGGGTCCTTTGTCTCCAGATGATAAAGCCAGTGACAATGGTTTGTATTTTTTTTGAACATTTCTGAAATACAAAAATAAAACTACTTAAAAAATAAAACTTACTTTATAGACATTATTTAAAAGTTCATCTACTAAAAAAGAAACATATTCAAGATAAACACACTAAGAATTACTCATTTGAAATAAATCAGATTCAATCCTGAGGAAAGACTGAAAAGAAGACTCTGGAGATGCATGTTGAATATACATTGTCATTTGGTTCCCAAAGAAGTCAGAATGTAAGAGCGGGGGCACCCATGAGAGTATACAATATTCTCCCGATGTTTATAGAGATTGCAACTTTAGTCTTCCCTTCTGCAGTAATAGAAACTGAACTAAAAAAGTCACCATGTAGGATGCTTTGGGTTTTGGCATATTGTAGAGTTACTAACAATCTTTGGGGAAGGGCTGGAGGGAAAAGGGATGAAAGAGGAAATTAAGATGTGTTATGCACATGTACCAACTTCACACAAGAAATGTAAACATTAGTACTGCATGCATAAGCTAATAAGAACAAACAGTTTTAAAAAAATCTCAGGCTAGGTGTGGTGGCATATGCCTGCAGTCCCAGCACTTGGGAGGCTGAGACAGGAGGATTGTTGTGAGTCTGAGGCCAGCCTGGGTCTACAAAGTAAGTTCAAGGCCAGCCTGAACTGCAAAGTGAAATTCTATCTCAAAAAGGTTAAAAAAAAAAACAAAAAAAAGAAAACAAAACAACAACAAAAAACCCTTTCATTTATACTATGGCTATGGCAACCTTCTCTTCTGAAACACTAAACCTGAATTCTGTGGCTTACTTGCCCACTATTGATGTAGGTGAAACGACTTTTAAAAACCTAAGGTTGGGAATGTGCTCAGTGCTAGAACACTTGCCTAGCATGTCCGAGGCCCTGGGTTCCATGCCCAGAACTACCAAAAGCAAAAATAAAACTAAGCAAAACCTAGCTGCCGAAGAGGGACAAGTTCATGAGTTATAATTTTAGAAAGTCCCCAAAAGATTTTCCAGATGCCAACCTAAACATACCAGGAAGATATTTTAGTTGAGACCTTTGAAGTCCTCAACTAAAGAAACTCTTAAAATAGCATTTTGTAAAAAGTATGACCACGGGGCATTCTGTCTGTCTCGCCCAAAGTTTTAGACACAGTTCCGCCACTTGGCTCTCCGGCACCTCAAACCAGGTTAGTGGCAATATTTATAGCTGGAAGGATCGACTAGGAAGCGACAAACACAAGGTCCAATCCCACAGTTGTAACACTCTAACATTTCACAGATTATTTCCCAATTCTGAATCTCCCCAAGTGTAAAAGTGACTACTTCTGAGAGGATGACTTGAGTTAAAAACAACTCACTTCACAAACACATTTCGCCACAGTTGCTTCACCCCAGCAGATAGCTCCAGCTCTGAGAACACAAGTCCAACTTTTCCTGGAACACATTTTATATGAAGTGAAGCAACCATGTGAGAGCAAAATGTATGTCTACAATGCGTTCTTGTTCTTTTGCATCTTGATGTCACAATGGTTGCTTTAATTTTCCTTCATGTACTTTATATTTTTAAATAATTTAAATAGCATCAGAATCAAATACTTGTAGTTTGCTATTTTTTGGAAAGATCTCTTGGTGCAAGTATTTTTTAAAATTAATATTCAAGCACTAGGTACAGATCACCAACACTTAGCTATCTACCAGCATTGTAAAAGCACAAAACCAGTAATTTACTAAAATTTGTGCCTTCAGTAAAAACAATAAAAGCCAGCAAGGTAAACTGAACCACAAGGCAAAGACTAGGTAGCACAAAATGGCAACTCTTATAACCTTCCCCCTGAAGAAAGCAAATGGAAAAAACAATTACTAAAATAAGTTAAAAGGAAAATATTGAAGTAAACACTCAGCTATGGAATAAAGTTCTCAACCAAAAACCTTCTTTGAAACTAATGCTCACAACAGAAGTTTATTATTAATGAAAAACAGCACAGAACAGATTCTTCTTTGGCAAGGAGAAAGCTATTTTTCACTTTCCATGGTATCTATCTTTAGTACTTTACACTCTTGGAAATGAGGAATGTGCATATGGATTTATTATGAGGCAACACGCAATTATCTAATGTCAGTCATGGGGGTAGGGTAGCCTATGAAATCAATGCAAATGAAATCCTAAGGCATGTCAAGCATCAATATAGGCATTGAAATCTGGTGACAAAGGCCTTATGGTCCCTGAAACTTTCATGGCCTGGACATTTTTGACTACAGCCAGGGGGCTATTTACATCTCTGTATAGAAAGGAATCGATAGAAAACCGAAAATTACTAACTCACGATGGCTGAAGCAACACAGCGGGGTTTATCTGAAATTAACTGCTTTGCTAAGGAGCCAAGTCTAGAACAATGCAACAGAGTCTTTTGGCTCGGGTGTCAATTGGACCCTCCATAGTAAGGCTGAATCTCTACAGTAAAGTCAGGGTAAGAGCAGCAAGAGTCATATACATTAGGATTATAATAAAGTCCAAACCAACATCAGGGACAACGGCGGTTAGTGTGGGTGGGGTTGCTGGCAGAAAGTCAAGTAACAAAAGACATGGGATAAATAATGCTTCAGAAAACTCTCTCCATCACTGGGTAGCCCATCACCTATGCTTCTCCGTAGAAAGACAAATCACTCTACAGATTGTGAAACACCTGGCCCTTGGTGGAAAGAGTATGTGCCATTTCTGGTCCTTCATCTAACTAAGACAGCCTGAATTTATTTTCCAGACATCTATAAAGAGATGATTTGGTATGAAGTTAGTAATGTAGTGATGGAAATGTGTATATGGCACCCTGAGTCTGTGTATGCACAAGTGGGTGAAATTTTAACCTCTGCATCAATGTGTAAGAAGAAAGGACTGCCTCTCCTTCACTTTGTAACTTCAAAGTTTAGTGCTACGCCCACCACATAGCAAGGGCCCCTTAAATGTCTCCCAAATAAACAAACACAGAAATGGTCAAGAGGATAAAATGTGCAACCCTTAAGAGAAACCTGTTTCATTCTGACAATTTACAGCTAAGCAACTGTTCTGATCAAGCTTCTGAATAAGAAAAACAAACCAATGCCTAATGTTCTTTTAGCAGCTTGTACAAAATGCCAATAGTACTCAACATATATTAAATGTCCTAAATGAGACGAGCACTTCTCCTTGCAGTCTGAGTGTGTGAGGTTTCACCACACTCCTGTTTCTCTGTAAGAACAAAGTCTTATAACCTCTCCCTTGAATCATATGCTATTAATCAGGACGGGATACAGTGGGGTATGATACCAAAAGGCCCACTATGGACAACTGGGTCTTTGTTTTCTCATCCAAGTTGGGTTTGAATCACATCAGTCCTGAGTTACTATATTCTTCATGATTCTTTAGGTTCATGATTTACATTTTTATTATGTTACTTTTAGGGCTTAGGATAAGAGACCCAGAAAAGCACACTGAAAACCATGGCTATGGCTCTTTTGATTACCTCATAGTCCCAGGGTGCAGGGTGGCTAGCCTATGACACATTTATTATTATAAATGGTGATGCCTCAGTCTCTTTCACACAAAAGCAAACCAGGCAGCACCCTCAAGATTCATAATCCTTTCACTGCAATGGAAATCTGGTGTTTGTTTCAGGAAATCAGGGAAAAGAAAGAGGTTCTATTTACTTCTGATAAGCTGCCATTTGTTGCTTAGATGCAAAGAAAAGCAAAGATCCAATCTGTAGTTGCAAGACATGAAATATGCTTTTAAAGCAGCCAGAAAGGATGAATGTTCAAATAAACTTTGTTTATTAAACATTGCAGTGTGAGCTGGACACCAGGTTAGGTGATCAAATCACCTGAGAGACAAAGAGCACATCATACCTGTCCTGCTCAAGAAACTCGCTCTGTTCAAGAAATATGTATAATTACTTCTGAGCCTCTGGGGGAAGTGCTTAACAGTATAAATATAGACTAACAAACACGCTGAGTAGGAAATTGTAAATATGCTCACAGAGACCAAGGAAAAATTTTATAGAGGAAGTTAGGAGTTGAGCTCTCATCTTGAAGGATGCATAGATTTTCACTAGGAAAAATTTGAAAGGTACATTTTAGGTAGAGAAAATTATTTGAGTTAAAGCACATAAGTAAGAAAATACAAGGTTTGTTTAGTAATGCATGAAAGGTCCAATGTGGCTGGAATAGAGGGCACTGGGTGTGGGAATGAAAGATGAGGTCAGAGAATATGAATAAAGCCAGAGGACATAAGGCCATGAGTGTGTCAAGAAATTTGGAATTTATCTTATAGAAATGGGAAACCATGAGGTTTTTAAACAACACATAATTGCAAGAAAAGAGGTCAGCTTTAGAAAGATGCCTGGCAGTACGGGGCACGGGCAAGAAGCTGAAGACAGAGGTAAAAGGACTTGCAAATTTAAGTAAGAGATTACCTAACAAACAATAAAATAAGTACATACTACATTCTATATTTAAGAAAAAGATAATTCCTTCCATTCCTTCTCTGCATAATTTAATGATGGCACCATACAACGTCAATCTGGAAATATTCAGCTTTAATTCCTATAATCCTGTAAAACTCCTAGTTTAAAAAGCACCGTTTTGAACACATTAAAACAGCATGAATAACAAAAGGCACCCAAATTGAAATGGGAGAAGTCTAATTATCTCTTTTTTGCAGATGACATGATCTTATGCATAAAATATCCTAAGATTACACACACATACACACACGCATGCACACATTATTAGAACTAATAAATTCAGCAAGGTTACAGAACACAAAACCAAAACAATGAAAATTAGTTGCACTTTTAGGCATCAGCAATAAACAATCAAAAAAGAAAAATAAGAAAATATTTCCACTTAAGTCATCAAAAGGAACTTTAAAAACTCAGGAATAAATTTTACTATTGAGGTGGGACCTTTATGAATTATCAACTGTAAACATTATGGAAAAAGATTTATAGATGCATAAATAGAAAACAGATAAATCTATATTCCTCACATGACAACACCCAAACCTTTCTATAGAGTTAATGCAATTTCTATCAAAATCTCCATGTCTTTTTTTGAAGAAATAGTACATAACTCATTCTGACACACATGGAACCTTAAGAGACACCAAGTAGCTAAAACAATCCGTGTGTGTGTGTGTGTGTGTTACTGGGGACTGAACTCTGGGGTTTTGGAGAGCCCATACTTCAAAGTTTCAAAGCTAACTACAAAATTACAGCAATCAAGACAGCATGATGCTTACAAAAGGACACACATATAGGTCAATGTAATAACACAGCCCAGGAATAAACTCTTATATATACAGTCAATTAATTTTTCAAAAGTGGTACCAACCCCAAGGGTCAAGCAAAAAAACAAGTGCCAAAACTACTCAGTGGAACAAAGGATGACCTTTTCAACAAATGGTTCGAGGAAAACAAACAGAAAAATGAGGTTGGACACACACATAATATCAAATACAAACACAATGCAAAATGAGTCAAATACCTAAACCATAAAACAATTGGAAGAAAACATAGTGACATCTTCATCATATTGCTTTTGGTAATGATTTCTTGAATATGACACCAAAAGCAAAAGTAACAACAACAAAGATAGACTGGATTTCAAAATTTAAAAGTTTTGTGCATCAAAGGCGCTGTCAAGAACAGGAAAGGCAGCCAGTGATATAGCTCAGTGGCATAAGCACCTGCCTAGTAAGCGCAAGGTCCAGAGTTCAATTTTCCCCATACAAAAAACAAAAAACAAAAAACAAAACCAGACTACAAGAATGGGAGAGATTACCTACAATCACATATCTGATAAAACAGTAATATCTCCATTATATAAGGAACTCCTTCAATCCAACAGCAATAACAAAACAAAAACACAACCCAAGAATGGGGAAAAGCTTTGAATAGACATTTTACCAAAGACTTATGAACTGACAATATGCACATGAAAAGATGCTCAATATCTTTAATTATCACAGCCAATAGAATATTATGTTTAAAAAAGAGAAAACAAAAATTATTGGTGAGCAAGCAGAGAGTTTTCAATGTTTATGGATTGCTGGAAGAAATAGAAAATGGTGGTACAGCTACTAGAGAAAATGTATAGCAGTTTCTCAAAAAGTTAAGACGTAGAATTACCATACAACCCAGAAATTAGCCCTAGATATTACCCAAAAGAAATGAAAGCCAGAACTCAATGAGATGCTTGTACACTAACACCATGAAGGTAAAGGGTGGAAGCATGCAAGTGTTCATCAACAGATGAATGAATAAACCAAATGCAGGACCTACATACCGTAGAATATCATGCAACCATTAAAAGGAACAAAGCTCTAATACATGATGCAGCATGAATGAACCTTGAAAACATTACCCTGTCTGACATAAAACAGACACGGAGGAACAAGTGTCGAATGATTTCATGCTTAGAAGGTACCCAGAATGGTCAAATTTATAGACACAAAGTAGAATGGTAACAGGGGTCAGATTGGGGAGCTGTTGTTTGATGGGTGCAGTCTGTTTGGAATGATGAAAAGCTTCTAGAAGTGGTGGATTATGGGCTGGTCACACACAGTGGGAGCATACATGATGCATTTCTGATGCTAACATAGTAGTTTTTATGTTATGTATACTTTACCACAACAAAAAAACAAAACACACACACAAAAAAAACCAAAGTACCACAGCAGAAAGGGAATGATTCTGACTGTGCGTGAGTCTCTATCAGGTAAAGAAGCCTCTAGCAAAACATGCCTCTTTGCTGACCCAGAGGAGGGCCAGAAGTTGCAGAAAGGACACAGGTTGTCCCTAGCCAGCAGAGGGGCTCAAGGTGCCCAGAGACAGCAAACTCACGTTGCAGGTAGATGAGCCGTCAAAAGTCGGGTAGGAACCCTCTGGCCAGTCGGCGGGGTCCAAGGCAGCTGACTGTCGGTGCTGGGCCTCGTATTCCTTGAGCTGCAGCAAAAGAAATGGAAGACTCATCTTACTCCAAAAAGAATGGCTACCATCAAGAAATCAACCAATAACAAGTGCTGGCAGGGCTATGAAGAAAAAGGAACCTTTCTTCACTGTTGGTGGGAGTGTAGACTGGTGCAACCACTGTGGAAATCAGTGTGGAGATTCTTAAAAAAAACTAGGACTAGAGATTCCATTCCACCTAGTATTTCCCTTCTGGATATTTTTCCAGAAGAATTAAAAACAGCAAAACACAGCAATACATGTGCATCCATATTTACAGCAGCACAATTTGTAATAGCTAACTGTTGGAAACAACACAAATGCCCATCAACTGAGGAATGGATAAAAAAGATGTGATATTTTTCTACAATGGAGTACTACTCAGCTATTAGGAAAGACAAACTTGAGACTTTTATAGGTAAATGGATGCAACTTGAGACCACACTCAAAAGTGAAATCAGACTCGCATGTGTAAACATTGTATTGCCTCCCTAGTGCAAGAAGTTAAAAGAGTAAATGAGATCCCAAGTACATGATAGATATTGTGCAATGAGAAAAAACTATTCAAAAGGAAAGAAACTGGGATGGGGGAAAGGAGAAAAGAAGGAGGGGAAAAGAAAAAATAAATAGGTAGTTAAGATAATTACACTACTAATTTCTATTAGTTCACTCAAAAGAAAGGTTTGTGCCTACATTATTCCATCAATTTTTCATGCCTGTATCTTGTAATATGAGCAACCACTTTGAAGATCATACAGAATATACTATTGTTACTCTCCTACTTTGTTTTGAAATTTTGTATCACTGTTTTTATTTTTTCCCTCTTTAAAATTTAGAAAGAAAGAAAAAAAAAACAGAAAGGAAGGAAGGACAAAAGAAAGGAAGAAAGAGAGAGAGAAAGAAATGGAAGACTTGAGTGGAAGAACGGCCAGGCGCTGCCTCCACCCAGCAGAGATCCCTTTGTGTACCTTCCTGCCAGTGTGGGAGATGAAGTACCAGCAGAAGACAAGTCTTCCAGAGCCAGAAGGATAATACCTTGCCCTGCGGGTTTTCATCTACATCAAACCAGCAGACACAGGGGACTCTTATCCTGTATTCCACAGAGAACCTTGATTCCCCCCGCCCCGCCAACATCCTCCATCATCAAAACTCATCCTTTTTCAGTGGGATTACAAATTTCAAAACAGAAATTGTCTGTAGCTTAGCTTCTAAATCGTCATTTTATAACTCAAAAATGTACATTCCCTTTTCAGGAGGAGACAAAGCGGGAGACTGCAGACATACCAGTGGCGGGGGAGACTTGTCAGAAGTCACCTGCCTTTCTTATTCAGGACAGTTTTGAGTTCCTAGTTCGATGTCATCACTAATAGAGGGTTTATTAGGAACCCTTGAGTACAAGAAATGAGACAACTGGATGTCATAAGAGATATCTAAAGTTTAGGCTAAGAAATTAAGTCTCTGTTTTTGAAAATACAGAAAGGCAAGTGAAATGCTACAGAGAAGTGAGCAAATTTAGTTCAGTAAAATCAGATAAAGGCTCTTTCAAAATGGCATACTTGAGAAGTTCGAGGTATGATTTCATAACACAGAGAAGCTAAACTCTGCTTCTTAATACAATTAAATTGTGATGGCATTCAAATTCTATAGGATGGTAGTTTTTAGATATGAATTTAAGACATTGATCCCATCATGGTTCACAAGCCCAACAAGGTAAACAGAATGGCCCGACCTGATCCCCGTGTGAGAGCGTCAGGACAGTCTTCAGCAAAGCCACTGTGCTGACCATGATCCTTCCAGAAGGAAGCAGCTTTGCTAAGTGTTCCTCTACCTAGGAAATCCTTTCCGGACATCTGGGTGGGAAAGTTGAGCTGCACCGTTCGCTGGTTAAGAGCTTAGATACAGATATCAGACACCAGCTGGGAGCCCGGGGGCCATCACTTAACCTCTCTGTGTCTCAGTTCCTCCTACTAGAAAAGAGGGTTGATAATAATCTACCTCCCAGGCTCGCTGCCAGAATTAAGCAAGACAATGTAGTAAAGTTCTTAGCACACTGTGTCTATGCAACAGAGTTAACAGGACAGCGCTATCATTACCACCCTTGTGGCTTCAGATAAAAAAAAGTTCTGCTTTCCCAGTAACTCCATGTGCTTTCTGTTCGGGACACTAACCATTTTAATCTTCCTCATACATTAGGGATATTTTATTGTTCTAATGTTTATAGTCCCTTTACGTTATATACCAGAATGCTCCCTCCATCTGGATATATGGTTTCAGAAATGCTATGTTCTCCCTGTGCAATCAGGAACAGCTGCCAGATAGAAAATGGGATTAGCATGGGATTATCAGGGTTCCCCTAGGTCTCTACTCCAATTTTATACTCAACCTTTGCCCCAACTACCAGGAACCACCAGAGAAGTTTCATCTTTAATGAAAAAAAAAAAAAAAAAACATACAAATTCCCAACTAGGAAGTCATGACTAGCCTTAATGTTTTAATCTCCTAAGGATTTTATTTTGATTTTTACATAGATGTAGCCTTATGGAATCAAATACATACTTGTCAAGTAGACAAATTTATAATATCTAGTCATTAGAGCATCTATATGAGCAGTCGTTAGTACTAAGATTCAGATTTTTAAAGAAATGAAATTATATCATGGTCAGAGATCACTCCCACTTTTCTTTAGGTAGTGCTTCCAGTAGCAATTTCAAAGGATACAGCTTCATCTTCTCTCGGTACTATCATCCCAAAACAACAGCCTGTTTTGTTCTAAGATGTGGTCTCACTATGCTGCCCAGGCTGTCGTCAAACCTGCACTCCTTCTGCCTCCCCCAAAGCAACTAGGATTATAGGCCAGGCCTGGCTTAATAGTATTCTTTATTATCATTATTCCAAGGCTTTAAACATGAGTTTCTTCCCTAATCTCCTATGCTCACACCCCACACAAATTACCCAGGTAAATAAATACATTCTAGCTTCCAGTTCCTCGCTGGGCATTCTATACCTTGCAGAACTAGTACAAGATTTCAATGCCCTGAAGAGCTATGTCTGCTCTTAAAATTAGTACCCACCGAAAACTGTCATCACTCAGAACCTATGGATTACCTAGATCTCCCTCAACAGATTTTTTTTGTTTTTTAACTAATGTGCTTACCTTCCTTAGAGCACAAGTAGTAAGGATCTATCAGTTATTCTTGAAGAGAGGTGGCTGGACTGGAGGGCACGCATCGCTGAATGGGCAATAAGGAGGTAGGACCTATTTGGGAGAATTGGTCATTGGAATGTACGTGACCATGGGACTCTGTTTGGTCCCTGACCTCTTCCTCTCTGGCTCTTCCCCTGCCGGTTGTTTCCTGCTCACTGTGTGGTGAGCACCTTTGCCGTGATGTTTTGCTCCCCTCAGGCCCA
>RJWM01010903.1:0-61835 GCA_004363535.1 Dasyprocta punctata
TAAGGCTGTCTGGAGTCAGGGAATGAGCAGTTCCAGGAAGTAGAAAGGCATTAAGATCACGACCCAACAACCAGCAGTATGACCCCGGGGCATTGCATTAACCTAAGGTGGCCTGCTTAATTGCAGCTACATGGCTCTGTATAAGATTAAATGAGTCACCTGTGTAAAGGATGACAATGGTTGGCAAAATGTAAGTGCTGCACAACTGTTAGTCATCATCGTCTTCTCTCGAAGCAGCTACTCTAGTGAGCAGGAAGCCTATTTCTGTTTTTCCACATTGCTTCAAATTTTCTCAGCTGCCAGGGCAAAGCTATTTCCCACCCTGATCCAATTCTAGCTCCTTAATAGCTACTAATTGGTTTTACAGATGCTAAAAGTTTTGATTCTCCCCGGTACATAATACCTCGGTATTATTAGAATATGTTTAATTGCACATATTATTTATTTGTTCATTTCCTAATCATTCAAATATTTCCTGAGGGCCTACTTAGTTCTGGAAACTGTTTGTGATTCAAGTCATAGAACAGTCAAGAGAAATAGCACAGATCCTTGTCTGACTGGGTTGGGGATGGGAGAGGGCACGGACAGATATTAGTTAATTGTCTGAATGCAGGGGCCTGGGAGTACAGTCAATGGCAGAGGATGTGCTTAGCATGCCTGAGGCCCTGGGTGCAGTTCTCAGAACCTAAATTACACTGGTGGTGATGATAATAATAATAATAATAATAATAATAATAATGTGAGTGCAGGTGAAATGTGACCAGGCTATCGGCAACAGTAAGCAGCACTGTGAGACTATGAAATTAGGGAACATTTTGTTCTGGGGTAGTGACTTTCCTGAACAAGTGATACTTGAACCTAGGACTAAAATGTATATCGACAGTGCCTTCTAATGTCTGTGTCTATTAACTGTCATTTTCAAAATGCTGACCCGTGTCACTCTAATGAGAAGTTTGTCTTCATTGTTTTGTGTAGATATCACTCCAGTCCTCTGAAGTAGAAATTATTGCTTGACCCACTTTACAGATGAAGCAATTGGGGCTCAGAGGAGTCAGTAATTGATGTTGAAGTCACACATTTTATCAGCAGGATTCACCCTAGGCTCTGGAACGCCCGTGCCCGGGCTTTACCTGGAGGGCAGAGCTGTCACACTCGGCTTTCTATCTAGAGCCCAGCACAGGTCTGACGTGAAGCAGATGTTCAGAAAAGCTGTTGTATAGATGATGAATGGAACTAGATTGTATTGAGGGGGAAGAAGGCTCCTGTGCGTAGGGAGAAGGGGCTAGACTGTGCACGCGCAGGGGAAGAGGAGGCCGAGCTTCCAGAAGGGGCTTCCATGGCAGAGCCTGCGCGTCGGGTGATGAGTCGCACGAGTGGAGACACTGCTGAAAGCACACTCTTCTTGACTGTTAGCGAAGTGTCTTCATCATTCAAAATATTCAGGCGCAGACAGGGTGCACGTTTTGCCAGCCCTCGGTATGCAGCAGATCTGAACTACCTTTGAGACGTTTCCTAGCTTGGGACTGATCTAACACAAGGGGTTCTTACAGACAAGTACCTGAAACTTGCCAGCTCCCGGAGCCTCTTCCCTAAGAGAGAACTTAAGTACAAAGGTTGGATAGAATGAGCTGGCGGCCCCTGAAGCCAGGTAGACCGCGTGGCAGACATCAGGGAAGATGGAGCCACCTCCTGGATACCAGATGACATTCAGACCACAGCCATGGACAAAAGAGCTGGATGCGAGTACCTGGCACCGGCACGGTGTGTGGCGCATAGCATTCACTAGGTGGTAGTGTTTCTTACTGGTGTGCATCTAATTTAAACATTCATTTTTTTGCCAGGTCACTTCTTTTGTTTAATAATAGAGGACTTCTGCTCAAACTGGTATTCAAGGAGTTGAGGGACATGGTCGTTTTCCTCTCCTGCCAAGACACTGTCTTGGAGCCTTTGCAGGGGTGGCTGGTGGCAAGCTTTGGGATTTCATCCCTTTCCTTGCAGGTGGAGTGGACGGCTGGCCAGAGGTCCCCGCCACAGGCCGTCTGGGGACTGCAGGGCCTGGCGCGTCGGGAACGGACGCCCGCGTCTCCGTTTCCCTTCTCTGGAATGCGCCTGCTATTGATATCTTCGGGTTTGAAAGGTAAAGATGAATATATGTTACCGCTATAAATAAGTAAATAAACCACAAAAACAGAAAACATTTAAAATTAAACTTAAAAAAGTCCAGGTCTTCACTGCACAGAAGCCCATACCTTGTACCCTGGGGACAGTATGCAATTATCCTCACAGCGCTGTGGAGGGCAATCTTGACTCCCCTCTGACGGAGAGGCAAGCTGTGGGCCCCTCTGCCCAGGTCCTACGGCTGCAGAGTGATTTCCTTTTTCTCATCGGGAAGCGTAATCTGTTGATGAAAAGAACAGCTTTCTCTGCCCTTACTAAGAGGAATTGAACTGAAGCTCTCAATCTCCCGCTCTTTGGCTGTGTGGCTGTGGGTGAGCGCTGGAGCTGACCGAGGCTGGGGAAAGCGTCTGCCCCGGCTCTGGGCATGCTGTGGCTCTAGGCTTTCACTTTACACTCTCGCTTTCTCGTCAGCTTTTCTTCTTGTCTCATCCTTCAGGTGCTGCCGAACAGTCCATTCTCCTTCCTTTTTCCTTCTCCTCCTCTGTGTTCTCTTCTCTTCGGCCGTCACAGCCACTGTGGGAAAGGACGGAGGCCTCATCCTGGCTTTGAACTTCCACGTGGATGTGGGACACAGCTGCACTCTTTGTTCTGTTCAGGGGACAGGACAAGTCACAGGCACACACTCAACTCCGGACAGCAGGCTCTCAGAGAGAGGAAGGCATCAGAGGCCCCTTCCAAAGCCTGATTATACACATCAGAGTCCCTGGCTCTGAGGTCTCTACAGAAGACTTCTATATATGTACTTCTCATCCACTAGAAATTGGACAGCTGATGGTGCTTATCACCCTGCTTTGGTGTAGGGAAGTTCACAGCCAGATCTGCCCTTCATCCCCAGGATAAGGTTCTGACCTTCTGGTGGGAAGGTCATGTGTTAGACCTGATGGTTTTCATTTAATTCAACTTAATTTAATTTTGCTGTATTTATTTTTGTTCATTCAGTTTTTCTATTTGCAAAATTGTGTTGTTCATATTTGTGTATGGCAGTCAAATTGTTTTCTGAATGATTGAGTCAGGTATATATAAATGCAAG
The DNA here is from genome assembly GCA_004363535.1 of Dasyprocta punctata. NCBI lineage: Eukaryota > Metazoa > Chordata > Mammalia > Rodentia > Dasyproctidae > Dasyprocta > Dasyprocta punctata. Next base: position 3,209 of record RJWM01010903.1, read on the forward strand.
TTCATGTATACACGATGCCTTCACAGAATATGTTCAGTCCTCTTCTCTCACCAGGAATTCAGATGCTGATTTATCAGTGCTTTCCAAGTTCCTCCACAGGATTGACCAACAGTTAACTCAAATGAAATTGGTTCAAAACAACACATTATCCTTCCCTCAGATGGCCTCCTTTTCTTAAATTCCTCTGTCTGCAAATAGCTTAATCGTGTGGAAGAGCATGAAAAAGCCAGCAACCTTTTCCCTCCCCACATCTACGTTCTGTCGGTTTATGTTGCACAACTGCTTCGTATTCAGCAAGATGAATCATTTATGCATACCAGTTATGCTTGTGTTTTCTCAAGCCATGACTTTGCTCATGTGATTTCCTTTATCTGAAATGCCACTCCCAACTCTATGCCTCCAAAATCCTTCCCATTCTTTAAAACACAACTTGACAGGATTTGAGAGAGAGAGAGAGAGAGAGAATGTGTGTGTGTGTGTTGCCTGTCCTCATCAGCCAACCAAATGGAAGTATCTTTTCCTTTTAATCTCATTTATTTTTTTGAATGAACTGACTTTATACTGCACATTTCTCTCTCCCTCTTCCTTTCTTTACTTCCTTTTCCCTTCTTTCTTCTCTCTCCTTTCTTTCCTCTCCTTCCTCCCCTTCCTTCTTCCTTCCTTCCTTTCTTTCTCTCTCCTCTTTTTCAGTGCTGGGGACCAAACCTAGGGGCTCGCACATACTAGATCAGTGCTCTCCCACTGAGCTACACCCAGGCCCAACACTGTACCCTTCATCCGCGCTTGTCTCGGCTCCCCGGCTGCACAAACCTCATCTTGTGTTACTGTGCTTTCTGACCCCAGCCTCCCACTCTTTCTCACAGTTGCAAGTTGCCTTGGACTGGAAAATCATCCTTGTAAATAACTCTAAGGCCTATCAAATGGGAACTGGAGGAAACTTGGCCCTTTCTTCTCTCTCACCCTCCCTCCTTCTGTAAAATCCATTTCTCGGAGCTCTTAAGCCTGACACGTCACAGTTTCCACTACCTTGGTTCAGATCCCCATCATCTCTCACACAGACAATTGCAAATTCAAAGACACCCCTTCCTCCTCCATGGCTGCCAACATTAGAATGTGTATCACTCACCTGCTTAAAACTTTTCAATGGTTTCCCATGGTCAGTGAGGTGAGGCCCACCTTCCTTCACTGTACAAGAGGCTCTACGGTCTACCCATACCTTTTGTCTCAAGGCCTCTCTCCATCTAAACTTTTTCATGACATGCATTCCTTCTCAACCCTAACCTAGAGAATGAGGACGGGCCCTGTGGAGGTGTTTTCTGGCTTTGAACTGTGCTGACCAGGTAGAGTCCTCCCCTCCTTCCTGATGACACAGTCTAATTTGTAGTTTTCCTTTCTGCTTTGGTTCTGGGGCTGATGGGTGAGAGCTCAGAGCTGTCTACCCCAGTGAAAACAAAGAAAATCACCTCAGGGAGACCAGCAGAGATCAGGAATTCTGAGTGAGTGCGAGTCCCTAGCAGTCCCGGATCCCACAGCTTGGGTTTCCACACTAACACCAGGCTTGTTAGTTTTCCTTTCTGTCTATTGAGTTGCCCCAGGAGCCATTGCTCTCTTTAAGCCTTTGGCTAAAGTCTCTCTTCTCAATCAACCATAAGCTCCGTAACTTCTTCTCTGCCATGGTGATTAACCTTAACGTCGGCTTGACTGAACTAAGAGACTCCTGGAGAACTGATTGGCCATGGGGTGCTGTATTCATCTGTGGACTAGTCCACTTGTATGCACAGCTGAATGTGCTGTTCGGAGGTGGGGTCCGGCTGCAGGGGTCGCTGGAGGCATGCCTTCGGAGGGGGTGTCTCTTTCAGCCCCTGCGCTCTACCCTGAACAGCCCTTTTGCCATGATGTTTATGTGTTGCAGCCAGCCATCACAGACTGAAATGTGTGAAACTGACCCAAAATAAAGCTCCCACCTTTAAGTTGCAGGTGTCGGGCAGCCTGTCCCAGCAAAGGAAAAACTAACACATCCATTGTATCTTTGGCATCTAAATAAATATTGACTGATTGACTAAGAGGCAGATCTTTGGGTGTGGGGGTGTTCATCTAGATAAAACTTCCGATGTTCTTGCTTCTCAATTCCTTGATCTCCTTTCCTCCAAGGATCTTACATCTTAGCTACCTGACACCCAAGGTTATCATTATCAGCTCTTTCATCCTATTCTATAGTCTTAATTTAATCTGCTCCTGGCCCTGATCACCACCTCCCACCTTTTCACCTAGCCCCTTCTAGGATCTATTATAACTCTCAAAAAGGAGGATGATTATTATGTGTGATAAACACTCCATGTTTTGGCCACCCATGCAACTGTCTATTTTCTAATAGTCATAGCACCTCAACTTTACTTGAGAAATGCATCCTTCCAGGTACTGGAAGGAGCTAATCCCCAACCCAGCTCCACGGAGATACAGGAGCCCAGGCCTGGCCACTCAGCTTCCAAACCCTGCCAACAGTGACTGATTCAAACTAAGCTGAGCCAGTGCGAAACTCCTTGGCATTTTTTTGCTGGAACATTTGAGACACAGGAGTCCTCTCTGGAGGTAGGGCTTGGAGAGTCTAAACATGCAGGAGAGAGCAACCCCCAAGGATGTGGAGGAAGACTGGGTCCTGAGGGAGTCACTGGGGTCCTCAGGTCCAGCCATGCTCAGTGTCTGCCTCTAGGCCTGAGCGCGTTCTTCAGTGGTGCTTACACTCGTTTGAATTGGGTTCTGCCTCTCTCAGAGTTTCGATTCTTCCATTACTCCATACTGAGCTTCTAGTCTGCCATAAAAATGGCAATATAAAGCCACACTGAGACACAGAGATGCTTAGTATATGTTTTTAATTGAGAAAAGCAGCTTAGAGAAATGTAGAAATCTGGAAAATATAATGTTGAGTGAAATAAGTCAGTCATGCAAGCTTAAGTACCATAGGGTTTCTCTCATTTGAGTAAGACAAAACACAAAGAGAGTAATACAGGGTGGATAGAAGGAAACAAGGAAGGGGTCCAGGAGATGGAGAGGAGAGGGGCAGGGGAAGAGCAAGTACGCAGAACTAAGACATGTCATGTATAGGATCTTAATCACCGCAATGAATGTACACATCACACGTCATGAACATGAGCTAAGAATTACAGTAACAAGAAAGAAAACAGAGAAAGGAATTTAGAGGCAGAGGGAGGGAGATGTGTGGAAAGGGAAAGGAAACTAAAAACAGAGACAAGCCATATTATATACATGCACCCACTCCCCGTGATGAAGGTAAACTGCATGTGTTGCAAACATATACTAACATGAGAAAAGAAAAAAAAAAGAATAAGTACAAACACAATTTTAAAAATCTCTATGTATAGCATTTGATAATTGTTGTGGCATAAATACTCTCACATTGGCTCATTTAAAGCTATCCCCCACTGAGGCAAATAAGAATCAATCAGATTTCACTTTTAGAAAGAGCATGTTGATATATAGAAAAATGTCTGGAAGAATGTAAGACAATAGAACAGAAAAAAATATGTGTTAAATTACATATGCTACACAGTTCAACTATGGATTTCTTGTGAATGGTGGGACTACAAATAATTTGTTTTCTTCTTTTTCTTGGTTATATTTTCTAATGTCTTATAATGTACATGGATTATTTATACAATTTTTAAAGGAAATTTCTCAAATGAGAAGAAGCAGCCGTTCCTCACCGCAGGTGTGGTCAGAACGTGACCCGAGGCCCGTCCTCCGGCCCCTCCAGCGATCCTGGGAGTGTCCGGGGCTGGGCCAACCTGTTCTCCACCTGTTCTGTGGGTTCGTGACTCCCGGGTGTGTCAGGCCTTACGACCTCGCAGCAGCGACAATCTCAGACCTGCCACTGACAGTGGAAACAAGCTCAGGGCCACTGAGAAGCAAATCAACTGTTCCCTGCTGGCAGGGGCAAGCAGGACAAGGTGTGTGAGAAGGAGGTGGCGCTCACAGAATTGCCAGGGACAGAAAGGACCAGATGCAGACAATGGGCGGAGAACCAAGGGACCGTGGAAGATGAATACGAAGTCCCAAAGAGGCAGGCAGAGCAAAGGGGCTGGCCTGTCCTTGCCTATTCCAGAATGCCCTCCTGTCAGCTCTTAGAACCTAAGCCCCACCTCGGATGTGTGAAAGATCAAGCAAAGTTCCATGATCAGATGCGGGCTAAGCCAGGGGAAGGAGCAGAAGGACTTTGGCCGTTTCGTGAACTCAGAGTTGGCCACTTTTCTTAGTCTGCTGGGGCTGTGTAACAAGACCCTAGGAACTGGGAAGTTTATAAACAACAGAAATTGATTGTTCATGGTCTAGAGGCTGGGAAGGCTGAGCCTGCGGTGCCGGTCCGGTGAGGTCTGCTTTCCGGCTCATCACTGACACCATCTCACTCTGCCCTCACACGCAGGGGAGTAAGAGTCCTCCTTGGGCCTCTTTTGAAGGCATTAGTCCTGTTCCTGAGGGCTCTGCCTTTGTGAGCACATCAACTTCCAGAGGTCCAACCTCCTCCTCCACTCACATGGAGATTAAGACTGCGGGGTGGGGGGGACATTCAACCTGCACTGTTCCTCTCCCTCACCCCCAAAGACCGTGCAGAATCCCCCGTGACCGTCAGCACAGCAATAACATGCAAGTGACAGTGGGGACCTGATGGCAAAGTGGGGTTTCAACAGCAGGAACCAAGGAAGGAAAGCCACGCAGAACCTGCAAAAGCCCAGGAGTCTAGGTCAGGATGCGGGCAGGGATCGGTGGAGTCCTTCAGGTGGCTGCATGAGGCAGCAGGAGCTCCACTGGAACACGAAAGCAGGTGGGTTGGGCCCAATCACAGAGAGCCTTACAAGTGCTGAGAAGTCCGGGGCTGGGTCTCTGCAGAAGTCAGTAATCGTGCCCATGGGAGAAGATTAGTTTGTGGCTGTGTGTCCATCCGTTTGCTCTGCTTGCTTGCATAGTGCTGGCTGCATGGGATGACAGGTGTGAAGACCCCAGGGTCGCGCTTGGGAGTGGAGAATGATGAGCCGCAGCCAGAGGCAGATGTTCTCTTGTCATCCTGCGAGACTGCACTCAACATCATGGTCGCACTGCCCTGAAAAGGCCCTGGCAGAGGCCAGGGTCAGAGCAGGTACTGAACAAATGAGACTCACCTCACGGGAAAGAAAAACTATCATCCTGCTTCATTGGCCACTGGATTAGCAACTTCTTATTAGCCAAAAAGCAAGGCAACTGGTGAACTGCCTGGCATCTTTGGGATGAAATGTAGGGTAATATGCTGCCTGCCCAATATCCATTTCCAGCCATTAATATTTATATTTTGAAGCCAGTCCCATTGTTAGATACAAAGTCCATGGGCTTTTAGAAAGAGTTGAACTTGTATTATGGTTGCTAGGAAGTGGGCGTAACATGAAATAGAGGGTCCCCCACCTCTCCCATAGGGGTCAGTTTAGACTCTGACAGTGGCCCAAGGCGGTACAGAATGCCAGTTCAGAGCCCTTACTGGGACCCCTGGGAAAGCAGCGCTCTCTTCCTATGGGGTTGCTAAGGAGGTGTCACTCTGTGACTCTGTGACCGTCTCACTGGGAGACCCTGTCAAATGGTGAAGACAGCACAGGAGAGCTCGGAGCTAATAGATGGAGAAAGTCCTCGATCCAGCCAACTTGGCCCTGGATTTCCCAGAGACCTGTGTCTAGTTTCTAGAACCAGTCTATTCCTGTCTCTGTCTCTGTCTCTGTCTCTGTCTCTGTCTCTGTCTCTGTCTCTTTCTTGCTCCCTGTCTTGCTCTTTCTCTTCCCCAGTGGAGCAGGGCAGGTGGGGTCTGTTGAGGCAAAGAGGAAGGAACAGGAGGGGAGCATGCCGAGGGAAGTAAGGGCTCTGGAGCCAAACGAACCCTCAGTTTGTTTGGCGGCCTTGTCCCCTGCCATCTAAGGATGGTTTTGACTGTCTCCTTCCAGCAGGAGGTTTGGAGTGGCTGATCACTTTTTCATAGTATGACGATGGGTTTTAATAGGTTATCTTTCCCTGTCATATTTTTTAATGAAGGCAGAGAACTTAATTTTAACTTGGAGGATAAATTAAAAATAGTGGCAATTCAGGCCATGCTAGGGAAGGTATTTAGGGGAACGAGGTCACTTTCCCAACGCTCCTTAATTCATAGCACTCGGGAGGCCAGCCTCTTGTCATCCAGGTCAGAAATTACAAAATGGTGACCATGGGCCATAACTGGCCGTTGAAGCATTTTGTTTGGCTTGCAACACACTGTTATTTTTGTAAGTAATTTTTAAAAATTAAAATATTTTTTCTGGGAAGATCTGTCTTCACTGCATTCATTTTCTTACTGGTAACTCCAGACTGGGGCTGGGGAATAGCTGCTCCTTTGCACAGGCCGAAGTGCCCCGGTTTGCCATGGTCCCTTACTTCATTCATTTGGGCCGCCTGCCTGACCCCTGCGAACAGGTGATTCACTGGACATTTCTCCAGTTCCTCCAGGTACTTAGATTTGGCTACACCTGCTTCTGGGTTTATCACACTGCTGTAGATAACAACAACTCCCCTGAGGACTGAATAGATAAGTTCAGAATCCTTGGGGTTTTTCCTGTAACCTACATACTAATAAACCACCTTCGGTTGGAAGAAAAAGTGAAGGACATGAGCAGGGGAGCTAGGAGACTGATGCCTCTGTCGACCTTTGGTAGATTTAATCCTGCAAAAAAGAGAGACTCCTGAAGCTTGAGTGTTGGGGTTTGAATGCCACCTCTGCCAGGCATTGTCTGTACACTTCAGTCAAGTTCATTAACTTTCCTGTGCCTCAGTTTCTTTATCTGCACAAGGCACTATATCCTGCTCGTCTGTGCAGTGTAATAAAGTATCCTCTCATAAAGTTGTTAAAAGGATTTTGCACACTTAGAACAAGGTTTTGCACATAGCAAACATTTAAGAAATGTGAAATAGCCTGTATAAATTTGATAATGTTTATATGTAAATTGAATATAAGTTTACCGGGCCCTTTTTATAGAAAGAGATAGAGATTTGCATTTGGGGAAGCAATATCTGTGAGGAGAAAATGGAAGTGGGCCAAAGGAGAAGCCGGGCTATGAGGACTCGCAATGAAGACCGCAGCCCACCCAGGCCCGCGCGGGAGCAGGGACGGCATTAAGGACTTGTCCTGCACCCTGACAGCCCTGCACTCACCGGTCACTGGACACAGGTGCCCGGGACGGGGCGTGACCCTGAGTGAGGAACTCTTGAGGCAGGAAGTGGTGTCAAAGGAAAGCCTGAGCTAGACAGTAGTTAAAGCAGGAAAAACAGAATTTATTCAAAACTGTTGCAGCAATAGAAGTAGCTGAAGAGCAGGGTGATGGTCCAGTTAGATAGCAAATTCCTTAGAGGAAAGATCAGAGGTAAAGAGGATTCTTCCTAAGCTGACCTAACAGGATTCTTGCTGACGACAGGCCAGGGCGGTCAGACTCTACCTGGAGCAGGGCAAGGGAGAGGGAGGAAGGGGATGAGAAACGAACTAGATGGTACGGAGCAGGGTTGCTCTCGCTAACATGGCCTAGCAGTTTTCTTGTGAAAACTAAATTTTACAAGGAAGTGCACTGATAGGGCTGGGGAGTTCAGGAGCCTAAATTTGTCCACGCAAAGAACCTTTGTCGGTAGAGGGAGTCCAGCTGAGCTGGGAGTTATCAGAGCCTGCAGCAGCCGAGGGAGTAATGCCTGGATTCGGATAAGATATATTGACTTTACCATTGTACTTTTCTGAAAATGAGATCTGGTTTTATATTAATTTTTGTGCTAAAAAATGCAATAGAGCTTATTTTAGGCGAATATCTAATTTTTTCATATGTAACAATCTACATTTACTCATTATTCTCATTTAAAAATCTCCATTTATTCAAATACAATCATGTCATCTTTTTCCTGGGCATCGTCATAACTCCCTAAACTCTGAATTTCTTTTCCTTTTTCTTTTTCTTTTTTTTTTTAATCAGGAATCGAACTCGCAACCTCACACTTGCCACACAGGTGCTGTGCTGCTGAGCTGTATCCCCAGCAACTCGGAATTTCTTTCTTTTTTTTTTTTTTTAAGAGAAAATTGACACAGAAGACAGAAACAAAAAGCAAAAAAGACAAACAACAACAACAAATCTGATACGATAACATTGTAGGTTTACACAATGAGATGGTTGAAATTTGGCAGTAGTTACAATTTTGCATATCGATACCTTCGTAGGGGTTGTTCAGATTAACAGATATAGACATGCAAAATTTATCAAATCATGAGTATTAACTTTTCTTTTTCAATAGCTAATGCATTTAGTAATATAGTCATTTTAACTGTCCTATGTATACCTGTTTGTAAATTTATGTCTTTTTCCTTTTCCCTTCCTTCCTTCCTCCTTTCCCCTTAGAATACCTCTTAACTTGGAATTTCTTGCAGCTCCATTTCCTGTAGAACCATCGGCCCTAATCCGTCATGGCCAGCAATAGAGCTCTCCTTAAATGAGCACTTCCTATGCATAGAGCCTGCTCACAGAGCACTGCAAAACAGCCCTCAGCGATCTGATCCCATGGAGTCTGCACGCAAGGCTCGGCCTCCTGCAGGCGGGTTCACAAAGCTTCCATTAAATCCGTGTTCACTGAAGACGTAGGAGACAGGAGTGGCAAAAAAGATGATGACAGTTACGAATGATGGTCCACACAAAAGCGATGAAAAGTTGCAGACACCAAAACTCAGAAAATATTTATTTCCTTAAGTGAATTAAGTACATCTGTCACAACACACAGCATACTGAATCATGAAAATTTGTGTTAGACACAACCGAGTCTGTTTATCATTCATGTTATTTTTGTGTTGTGTTTACCTCTCATTTAAAGGCACCCACTGGGGTATTGACAAATACTTAATTATAATTTATATGATCACTTATTTTAAGTATTAATGTCATTAATATTTCTATTTAAATATATATTAATAATATTATTTATAATTCAATATGTCCATCCTGTGTGGCAACGAATGCATTAAATGTGTTCATTTAACTGATGATCTTAACTGGGGCTTATTTTTGGGGTAAGGCTTATATTAGAGCATCCTGAAAAATCATGTGAGGACTTATTTTCCTGGTAAGTCTTATTTTCAGGGAAATATGGTACGATCCACGCCATGCCACTTAGATTCTTCTGCTTTGTGTAAAGTAAAAGTCACTGGGTTGAAGTTAGCCTCTGCCATCCTAACCATTCCAAGGCTGCACTGACTCCCCCAGTCCCCTTCCTCTGCCATCCAGCCTAGATGCCCCTAGTCCTCTGCAGACACCTCTGCTGACCTAGACGGCGCCTCCGCTGGTCTGCCCAGACAGTCCTGGGAGCGGGCTGTGCTCCTCGGTAGGCTGCCCTTGGGGCTGTGGCTGCTGCCTTTGTCCATGCACCTTCAAAACTGCGCAAACTTCACTAGTGAAGTGGGCGCCAGTGTCTTGATTTCCTGTTTTTTTGAGCACTGTGTCTTAACCAAGACTCCCTCACATTTGCCAATCCTTGTCACTTGGTCTCTTTAGTGTGATGTCACTGATACAGCGTATCAGGAGATGATCAGTCTCCCACGCTTATGGGCAAGAATACAGCAAAAGATGTAAGACAACGGACAAAGTATTAGGGTGTACAGGGGTGTGGGAAGGTCAGTGCGCTTGTGGCTAAGACAAAGATTTTTCTGGACTGGCCAGTATTTATTGGGTCTTTAACATATCAGGGGGTGCAGGAAAGTGTAGGCAAAAGGAGTTGAAAATGAGCAAGGTGAGCCAGGCGTGATGGCTCATGTATATAATCCCAGCACTCGGGAGGCTGAGGCAAGAGGATCGTTGTGAGTTTGAGACCAGCCTGGACTACGAAGTGAGTTCAAGGCTCAAGGCCAGCCTGAACTGCATAGTGAGACCCTGTCTCAAAAAGACAAAAAAAGGCAAAAAAAAAAAAAATTTAGCAAGGCCTTGAGAAAGTAAAACAAAGACATTCCAAGAAGTAAATGTTTGCTTAATGAGACAACTGTTTGATCTCTAAGATTGGCAGTATTGCCCTCAAAAACTTGGGGAGAGTCAGTACTGGCAGCTGTGATGTTGTCTTGCCTTCAGTGAGGTCAGAGTGCCACAGACTCCTTCAGGTCTCTACTGCGACTGTTGGCATGGAGAATTCTGTTTCTGCATGCCACCATGGGCTCTTCAGGCAAGTCACTTAGGCCTGGGACGGACTCCTAAGTTATATAAAAAAAACCAATTGATTAATTCTAAAGCCTGCTCAGCACTGCCTCACGTGGTCTCCATCAACAGTGAATCAAAGTGATGTGCTTCAAAATGTCAAGACACTCTAGGTTACCCTGGCCTGGATTAGCTGGGTCCGAATGGTCATTTGTCATGTGGTTTCACTCCTCCCTATGGGACAAGACTGAAAGTTTACACTTGCGTCCATTTCAAAGGAATGCAATTCCTTCTCATTTTCCTTTCTTATAGGGATCAAAAAGAACTCATTCAAGAAGTCAATGGCAGCATGCTATGTTCCTGAGACCAAGCCAGTCTGCTCTAAGGAAGATCTTGCTTTTGTCCTGGGATCGCAGGTGAGGGTGCTTCTTTGCAGGCTCCACTGCCATCCTCCCAGGTGCATCTAGCTTTTAGAGGAGCCAGACAAGAGAATGAAATGAAGACAGAGTCAGGACCACTGCCTCTCTGTCTTTAGGTCTTCAGAGGTAACACTAGTCTCTGCTGTCCCTTCAGAGATGCAATGTAATTATTACTATTATTATTAATATGTGCAATACTGGGAATTGAACCCAGGGTTTTTGAAGAGTTATATCTCTAGCATTTTATAAAAAATATTTTGGAACAGGGTCTTCTAAATTGCCCAGACCAGATTTGAACTTACAATCCCTCTGCTTCAGCCTCCTAAAGTGCTGGGCTTACAGGAATATGCTACCATGCTCAGGTGTGATACTACGTCTGAGTAACCATATTAGTGTTAGAGCCAGATAATTTCAAAAACTTCCACTTGATCTTTTCTATTATAGTAGGTCTTACCCTACCAACCAAGGAACCAGTGTGGGTTCTCACTAAATGACCAAATACATCCGATTTGAGTTACATATTTGGGTACTAGGGGAGTGACCACTAGGTTGGTCAGCAGACCTAGCAGGTCCAGAGTGAGCCAGACTCTACTACCTGTTCCCACAAACCCCCAAACTACCTTGCTGACTCTTTGATAAACTGACATCAGTGATAAACTGGATCCTGTGTCCAACAGTCCTCAGGATGTTTAGGTATTTACCCAAGTAAATGTCCAAGAGTCTCCCTGGAAAAGGACTGGGAATTACTGCCATATATGTCTTCCATAGTGTTGCAGAATCTTCTTCTTGAGGAGTCATCCTCTCCATCAGTCAGTGGGTTCCAAGTTGGAAAATGGGATTAAATCTAGAAACTGAGCAAGGCATCTTGATTTTTTATTGGAGCAGCTGCCTTTAGCCTCCTGATTCATTTTTTCTTTGCTTGTTGATTGAGTAATGTCCCCCTTTTCTATCCATTCCTCTTTTCCCTAGGTCTGCCTCATTTATTAGCCATCTCCACAGCTCTGCGTGGATCACCCCAGGATAATCACCTATCCTGGTTGGCCAGGGAGTGTCCTTTTTATGGCACTGAGCATCCTACATCCCTAGAAATCCCTTAGCTCCAGGCACACTAGAATGTCTGGACACCCTGCGTGCCCTGCATGCTCTGTCATATACTACTACCTTGCCACTCATTACAGGACTTGCATCAACCCTGCTTCTATGGGTTAAGCACTACTTGGCCATTATTTTAGCATTCTCTCATCCCCAGGAACCCACTTTGGTCGCTGCATCTTCTACTATCAGCCATGACCATCAGATGAGGTTCACTACCAAGCTTCTCAGAAATTTCAACAGGCTTACCACCATAGCATTTCTTACTGGTTTGCTAAATAGTTTCCTCTTGCAGGATGCTTTTAGGCCTTAACAGTATACCCATTCCAGCATGCCCACTTCTCTGAGATTGTGATTCTTTTTTCCAAATCTGCCATGGTGACCTGGCATTTCTGTCATTTAGTGTGGACTATTGTGTATGCCCAAGGATCATTCTAGAAGTGTGTTAGTAATAACTTTTTCAGTCTTTGTCAAGATGTTAAATCCTGCATTTTGGGTCAGGTATGGATTACACCTGTAATCCTAGTACTTGGGAGGCTGAGACAAGAGAATCACTGTGAGTTTGAGGCTAGCTTGGGCTACATAAATGAGTTCAAGATCAGCCTACACTACATAGTGAGACCCTGCCTCAATAAACAAAACAAAACAAAGCAAAACAAAACACAAAAAACCCACACAAAAACAAAAACAAAAAGCAGCAACAACAAATAAATCCTGTATTTTGATAGAGGCTCCAAAACTGATAAACACTGCTTCATTCTATTCAATATCATGATCCCCTTCATCCAGTACCTCAGGACCAAGTCCCAAGCTCTCTTGCGCCTACCAGTACTTCTTGACTGCATTCTGCAGCCAGCTCCTTTGGTAGGTGGATTATGTACTTTCTCATTGTTGGAACAAAATATCCAGCACATGCAATTTAAAGGAGAAGGAATTTATTGTGGTTAAAGGTTCTGGTTGTCAGTCCAAAGTCTGCTGGCTCCAAGGCAGAAATGGCATGGTGGAGGGCATGGCAGAGGAAAGGTGCTCATACATGGCAACCAGGAAGTGGAGAGAGGAGGGAGGACCTGGGGACAAGAACACACCCGTCCAGGTCACACCCCAGTGACCCACCTCCAGCCAGGCCCCATGTCCTCACATAGGAGATTTCAGGGGGAAGTTTTATGTCTAAACCATAACATTGTGCCCCCGGGCCCCAAAAACCTCATGTTTATCTCATATAAAATGAATTTATTCCATTTCTAAGAGTTACCTAAATCTTAATTTTTGCAGTATTGCTGAAAAGTCCAAGTCTAAGGTCTCCTCCGAGATGCACGCCAAACTCTTACCTGTGAGCCCCTATAAAAATCAAAACAAAAGATAAGTATTTCCAACATACAATGGCACAAATTAAGCATTTTCTCATTCCTAAAGGGAGAAATAGAGGGAGAGAAAGGAGTAAAACTAAAGCAAGATTGAACCCAGCTGGGTAAACATTAAATCTTGTAGTTCTAGGTCCAGGCTGTGGTGACATGTGAGTCCCAAAGGGCTTAGGCAGCTCTGCCCTGTGTCTTATCTGGTTGCAGCCCACATGGCTTCTCTACTGGGCTGACTTTGCTTGCTGCTTGAAGTTTTCCTCAGCAGACATTTTGCGTTCCTAGCATCTCCAACTTTTGGGGCCTCCACTGCTCTTTTGGCTTCACTCTTACAGGCATTGCTCTCTCAGGAGCACATTGCCTGGTATCTGCGACCTTCTTCTAAAATCTTGAAGACTTCATAACACCATAACTCTTGGATTATGCATACTTGAAAAACCAGAACGATGTGTATAACAACAAGATCTTGCACCAGCTCCAGCAATTGCTGGGACCCCTTGGGCCATAGTTGCAGCAACCTCTGAGTGCCAGGATGGAGGAATTCAGGTAAACACTTCCTCAGGCAACCCTGAATGAGCAGGGTGACCTGGGGCTTTCTTCTCAAAGTAAAGTCTTTCAAAGTTTACCCTTTTATTTCCTTGAGCCTGTGATGGTTGGGGTCTGACCATTTTCTGAGTTGCCTCAAAGTATATTTCCTATTGTTCTGATGAAAAGTACTTGGCTTTTTAAAATGCTAGTCTTTTCAGCAACCTCCTTCTCCTTGGCCCCAACTTTAAAGGGGCTTCCTTTCTGACCAAGCTGCAAATATTTCACATCTTTCAGCTCTACTTTTTGTTTCTGATTCTCACTATAAATCTAGCTAAGTGCAGCCATCAGTACCCATGCCTGAATGTTGGACTGCCTTGGAATTTCCCTCAACGGATAAATTAATCTTCCACTGTTAATTTCAGTGTCCCACAAAGTCTTGGGACATGGGAAAGTGTAGATAAGTTTTTGTGTCAGAGTGTAACACATATGACCTTCAGTTCAATTTCCAGTAGAGTTCTCATTCCTTGCTGAAACTTCCTGGGCCTGGCCTTTACCGCCCACGTACTTATCAACATTCTGGTCTTTTAAGCTCTGACTACAGTCATTTATCAAGCTTTATCACAATTTTCTAGGTTTTCTCAAGCATCATTCTCAATACTTTTCCAAATTTCTCTTGCAAATTAGTTCCGAAGGCTTCTAAGCCACATGGTCTGGCATCACAGCAATGCCATGCTGGCATGAGCCCACTCGCTCTGAGAATAAGTTCCCCCTTTAAACCTTATTAAACTTAGCTGCTTTTTCCATACCATTGCATGCAATGTCCAGTGCTTTGTTCATGGTGCACAAGAACCTGGAAACCCATCTGGGACCCCATCTCCCATTGGTAACATTCTTGGTGAAGGCAGCCAGGAGGTAAAAGGGATATGAAGGCAACAGACACCTGGACTCTGGTAAACTCAGTCAAAAGGCTTTTCATTTTCTTTCTCCTCTCCTTGTCTCAAATCTTTTAGTTTTTTCTGATGTTAGTTATCAGGGAGAGGCAGAGGACTAGAGGATAGAGGAGCCTAGTGCTCCTAACCATAGAAGTAGGGAGAGGAATCATGTGGTTTCTGGGCTTTCCCAATTGGTAAGAGAGGCTCACAATTTGAGGGAAGGGTGCAGCTCCAGGCCTTCTAGGCTATCCGCTATTACCCTCTGGGCTCCTAGGGCTGCTTATGAAGCCATTCTATAGATATCTCTTCCAGGGGTTACTTTTCTAACACTAGTCCTCTTCCTCCCTCCATCCTACTTGCTATTATTCTGGTAATTTTTGGACTCAAGTTATTTCCCTATCTAAAATAATATGCAACCCATAGTTGCTGACTTTTCATTGTGAAGATTTCATTTGCCAGGAAACTCATTTCCTTCTGTGGCATGAGCTAGCAAAAATGCAGGGGAGTTGGGGGCAGAAAGGATTGGGGTGGTGGTAAGGGTTAGTGTTTGGCTCAGATTTTAAAGCTAGGTCCTGTCTGGGCTGCTAGTGGCTGTGTGGCCCCAGATCTCATCTTTCCTAGGCTGTTAGCAGCTGGGACGGCCTTCCCACTTTGTTTGATCCCTCTCCCTGGGGAGATGTCCTATCTTCAGTTCTAAGACTGTGCCTGCCAAGTTCCTCCCCCATTAGACTTTCCTCTGCCCTTTACAAGTGATCAAGTTTTTTCTGCCCTATTTACAATGGTTGGAGAAAAATTTATTGGGTCCCAGAAGCCCTGCTCTCCCAGATACTAGGTCATTAGTAAAGCTTAGTTGTCATATTACTCCCTTCTGACGTCCGGGATTCTCAAGAGGCACCTGTTAAAAAAAAAAATTATTGGAGTTTTATTGAGAGAAAAGCACTTACTATCCCTCCTTAGACAGGCATATCATGACATTTGGCAATTTAAAGGTGTTCAACCAGTAAAGCAGCCCAGTTCCAGGCCCCCTGTTTGGGAGATGGGTGTGACCCAAGAGGGAGATCAAAAGGTCTATAGGAAGTGGCGCTGGTGCCCACACAAGGCCGGAGATTTCTGTCATCTGAATCCCAAGGACTTTACCAGGGACGCCCTGGAGCTGAATGGTTCTGGGATTGACCCCAGGTGGCTCTGTAAGGTCCCCACAAGAGATCAGGGGCTTGACCCAGGGAATGCCCTATAAAGTTTCCATGACTTAATCCCGAGGAGCTCAGGTTTATCAGGAAGCCCTGGGGCCAAACAGAGACTGGAGACTGACCCAGGGAAAGGCTTGTAAGATTTCTATGACTAATTCTTACTCCTTCTTCCCACAAACTCATGGGGAACACTTCATCCATTCTGCCTGACTCCATTCTTGGAGAAGGGACTGGTCTCTTTCCCAGGATGCAGTGCAGTCATCCACCACCATAGTGGTCAGGGAAGAATGACCATCCTTACTGACGGTGCTCACAGAGGCCTGTGTGGCCCCACGCAAGGACTCCCTCATCACCTTCCAGGAGCCTTGGGAAACTCTGGATGTAGTGGGTAAGCTTTCTTGATTTGGGGGCATTGTACTCAGTTCTAACCTCTTGGAGGGGGGGTTCTCATCCCATTCCTCAGTGGTGGGCCATGAAGGAGTCAATCATCCAGCTTTCTTTATTCCCCACTCTGACCTGCCAGTTGGGTGATTTCCTTTTCCAAGCTTTGATATTCATGGTAATATCAAAGTGCCCCAAACCAGTAACTGGGAGAGATACATTCTTTCTATTCAGGCCCACTCGTAATTGGAACCTCTAGCAACTCATGTGCTAGTTTCTAGGGACCTGGCTAACCTGGCTCCATCAGGCCTGATTTCTCTGCTGGAAGTTGATTCCTAAGCACAGTGTGATAGCACCCTGGGGAGGGCTATCAAGGCCACTCCAGGAATCATTCAGCTGAAGGACCCTAATCTATATATTGCAGAAGATAGTATCCCCTTAAAAGAGAGGCTAGACAAGGGCAAAAGCCTATTACTGATAAAGTTTTGGCCACAGGGTTGATGGTGCCATGCTAGTCTCCATGCAACACACCCATTTTACCATTAAAAAGAAATAGTCAAGTCACAAAAAAACAAACAAACAAACAAACAAACAAAAAAAAATATATATATATATATATATATATATATATATATATATATATATTGCGCATTACAAGATCTTGGAATGATCAATAAGACAGTGCCCCCATTCTCATCAGCGGCAAATGCACAGCCCTCCTTGCACAGGTCCCAGGACACACTAGCTGGCTCTCCGTCCTCCATGTCAGAGATGCCTTCTTTTCTATTCCCACAGACTCTAGTTCCAGATACTTGCTAGAGTCACCTCTCTAGGGTAAGACCCAAGGCACCAGGAAACAGAGCACAGATCTCATTCCCTACAACCAGCAGACAGCCTTGAGTTTCTTTTCAGAAAGAAACTCCAATCAACTTGCTGAGCCAGATAAGTAAACCATTTTGTTCCCTCTAAATAAAAGGGAAAATCAGCCCCGTCTTGGAAACAGGGTCCTTCCCTGCGTGTCTAGTGCAGCTGGTTTTGCTGCTCTCTTGTTTGCCACAGCTCACACTCATGTTTACTATGAAAAATAATTTCTGTCTCAGAGCCCCAGGGACCTTTCTTCCTGTGTTTTCCAACAGACTGGACAGGGGCATGCATCCCTGTCTATCTGGCTCCAAGATCAGTTAATTAATGGTGCTCATAGCCTTATTATTTGGAGCATATATGCTTCATTTCTTAGTCAAATCTGTCTTGTCTTGCTTAACAGTCATTAAACTACTGATAATGGGCCAAGCCGAGGCTCAAAGCCCACCTCCACATCTTTGAGCTCTGACTGGAATTGTATTTAACTTTGTCTCAGTCAGGTACACATGAGGTGTTGCTCACCAGTGTGTGTTTTTGGCACTCCTGATGAGAATCAGTTGGCTATAGACACCCAGGTTTTTCTGGTTTCTCTATTCTGTTCCACTGTGTGTCTGTTTCATGCTGTCATGCTGTTTTGGCTTCTATGACTCTGTAAATGTGTCTTGAAACCAGGTATTGTGATACTTTCTTTTTTGTTTGTTTCTGCTCAGGATTGCTTTGACTACTGGGGGTCTTTTGTGGTTCCTTGTGAATTTTAGGATTTTCTAGTTCTGTTAAGAATGTCACTGGTATTTTGATGGGAATTGAATTAAATATATATACCACTGTGGGTATTATGAACATTTTAACAACATTACCTCTTCCAACCTGTTACCTACCCCAAAATGCTACCAAGAGACCCTCTGGCTTCTAATTGCTGATAAAACACCTTGTATCATTTTTTCTCCTTTCCTTATAGCACATATTTTCCCCAGAAGCAGTCATTCAACACTATTGTGTTTCTGCTCTCTTTTCCCATAGTTCCCAGCCTCATACATGGTCCCTGCCTGGTGTTGCACTCCAGCTGGATCATGGGGTGGTTTCAGTGATTGCCTTGGTACCCACATGCCAGAGGCTGTCAGCAGTGACAGCAGTGACAGCAGTGACAGCCAGACTCTTCAGACTCTTTTGGCACCAGGTATTGCAGATTGGGCCCGTGGGGAAGCAGACTCTGAGAGGGAAACTCACGGTGAGAGGTCTCAGGATTAATAACTTCAGAGAGGAAGGAAGGGAAGAAGGATCGGGCAGAAGGAGAAGTCAACGTGTTGCAGGCACAGCAAAGAACCGAGCCATCTCAGGGGGACTGCTGGAGCTGAGATGACCTCGGGGAAAGGGGAACAAGCATTTATACACCTGTACTGACCAGTCACTGAACACAAACTGAGGTGGACAGAACCTCAAGCCCAGTGGCACCATCCATAGGGGAGGGGCTCTCAACACTCCCAGCACCTCTGGTCTCCAGGGTTTCAGTCCCAAAGAGGGAAATGAATCACTACTTCCTGTTTACTGAATGTACTAAAGATGAGGAATGACAATATTGAGGAAATTTCTAGAATTTTGAACTGGAAGAGGTCTTGAGTTTATTTACTCTAATTCATATTTGGTCACTGTGGATATAAAAGTGGGAAAGCTGCATCTCAGCTCAGCTGTCCTCTGCTTCTGCTCTGATGGAAGAGACTTGCCATAAAGCAGTCAGTGCAATGCGAGAATCTTATTTCTGCCCTCTCATCTTATAGAAAAAGAAACTGAGTCTCATGGTTGCAACACGATGGCCCAGGGCGCAAGACGAATTGACAGCAGATGGGAACAGGGACTCCAGCCTTCAGGGCCTTCACCCTCTGCTGCACCTTGTCCTGTTAGTTTGCTTTTTAATTGTTTACAGTCGCTCACATTTGCACATACAAACAAGAAAATAGTTAAGGCCAGAATGTGGAGGATTCCTCCATGTGAGGAAAACCCACTTATTGGTGTAGGTTTCCTATTTGTGGTCAGTTCAGATTCCCCCATTAGGTTAATTCAAAGTTGTTTTCTATTCTTTTTCTCAAAGCAGATAACTTTTGCCACAATGGGTACAGGAATTCATTTCTTGTTTGAAGCATCTCCTCTTCTCTCTCTGTCAGGGAGCATCTCCAGGAGCAGGAATTTTCTAGTAATCTTGTCTGCTATCTTGCAGAGATGAGGTTATGGAACAGCGTAGGTGTGGGAGAGTGAGGCACTGTGGGCGATGACAGCTTCAGGGGCTTTTCTGGATTGACACAGCAGGGTCAGAACGACACCCAAGCAAACTCCTTCCTGTGTGTGCTTGCAGCTAGAGCAGCTGGGTGGTCCAAGAGCTTTGAAAGCCCGTCCTCCAACAGCAGAGGGCCAGTGAGATAACACAGACCGTGGGCCTCGTCAGCCTGCTGCGAGGTTCGGCCTGGGTGCGTCATCCCTGTGGCTGGCATGATCAAGCAGGCAGATCCACCAGCCAGGGGCTGCGTCCTGACTGTATTTCGCCAGCCTGGATGGTATCTGGGCTCCCACCTTGGCAAACCAGGCTTTCCAGAAGCCAGCACGCCCATTTCCAAGGGAGCCTGAAGCAGCTAGAACCTCACCCTTGCTTCTCACCCAAGACACTCGATTCGCTTGCCACTGTGAACCAGCAGACTCAGAACCCCAAGCTGCTGGGTTTTGTTTGGTTTTTGAGGGGTTTTTTTAGCTCTTATCCTTTCTTTATTCCCAAATTCCTACCTTTCTCCGCAGGTTTCATCATTATTTTAGTTGAATGCTAAGAGTCTAAAAGTAAATGCTTCCTCACTTTAGGCTTCATTGTTTACTTATGCTTTCTATGGTTCAAAACTTATTTACCATATATATTTATTGTATATAAGGTACTATATATTTAGGTATATGTATTTATTATATGTGAACTGCACTTACATAGTATATATTTAAATTATATATATAAACAGTGTACTCTAGGTATAAATATGCACCACACTTATATAATATATAGTATATGTTTCTTAGGGACCCAGAGTCAACACCCATCTGAACTCACCCAGTGAGTCCTATCCAACATGTCACTTTCTCCTCTGTGAAGCTGCCCCTGCCTCCAAGGCCGAGGTGCTCTCTCCTTGATACAACCATGTTCTTTAAGTTATTCCCCTGTTGTAGCTTTGTTACTGAATTGAACTTTCTAATACAATTGATTAATCAAAATATTATTAGTGTTTCACCTAGGCTTTATTGCAATGACAGTGTTGGTTGGATGAATGAAATTAGAGCAATACCTGGCTCACAGAAAATGTAATGAATGCATAAAGAATAACTGATGAAATGATCATAGTCTGGGGCACAAAGCAGAATGGTCTCTCCTGAACTTTTTCTCTTTTTGGTTCCAAGAATCAAACTCAGGGCCTTGCACTTGGCATGCAGGTGCTATGCCACTGAGCTACATACCCAGCCCTGCTCCTGAACTTTTTCAGGGTTTGGGCAAGAGAACATATTGAGGTCTACTTGCTATATGTCTAAACAATTACAGTTACAAAACAAGTGAACAGACTGCTAAATAAAGTATTCTCTTCTGCTTTGACAGAGGGAGCTTCATAACAAAAAGTTGAAAACGTGATATTATGAATTTTGCATGACTAAAAGTTGGTAAAATATCAAAGATGTTTAAGTTTGCAAATGCTCAGCTATTCTACTGATAGTGGGACAAATGATAAAACGAAGACATACACATAATTCACAAATCATTATGTATTTAGTTCATTCCATTTATGTTTCTTGCCTTCATTTTTATCAAAGCTTCTGGAGTTTTGTGGGTATAAACAAGTTTTTCCCATAATTTATGTTTTATTAACAGGAATGCAAGATTACATGACTTTTCTTAGATCCTGGAAGTCAAAAATATCAGACTCCTCAAGTTTAAAGATCCAATCTAAAAATGGGCATCTTAAATGAATAGACACTTCTCCGATGAAGAAGTACAAACATGAAAATACGTGAAAAACTGCTCAACATCACTGATCATTCAAAAAATGCAAATTAAAGCAACACTGAGATTCCACCTCACTCCAGACAGAATGGCTACCATCAAGAAATCCACCAATAACAAATGCTGGAAGGCTGTGGGGAAAAAGAAACCCTTCTCAGTTGTTGGTGAGAGTGTAGACTGGTGCAACCACTGTGGAAATCAGTATGGGAATTCTTCAAAAAATTAAAACTAGAGGTTCCATTTGATCCCACTGTTACCCTTTTAGATATCTTCCTGAAATAGTTAAAAATATCATACCACAATGATATATACATACCCATGTTTATTGCAGCACAATTTATAATAGCTAAATCCTGGAAACAACCCATTTGCCCATCAAAATATGAATAGATAAAGAAAACATGGTAATTTCATGTATGATGGAGTACTTTGCTAACTCTTGGAAACAGCCCATATGCTCATCAAAAGATGAATGAATAAAGAAAATGAATAAAGAAAATGTGGTACTTATATACAATGGAGTACCACTCTACCATAAAGGTGGATAAACTTGAGTTATTTGTAGGGAAATGGATGCACCTTGAGACTATAATGTCCAGTGAAATAAATCAGACACACAAATTTAAATATCACATTGTTTCTTTACATGACAAACCCAAAGGGTGGATAAGGAGCAAACTGGAGGGTAGAGATCAGGAAGTAGGAAAAACATGTTCAAAGGAAAAGGGGAACAAGGAAGGGGAAGAAAGGAGGGAGGGAAGGGAAAAGAAAAAAAGGGAGTGGAAGGGAAAATGGAAACAAAGCTTTTGTAAATGAGGAAAGGAAGAATTTTGTAAATGGGGAAGGAAGAATTTTGTAAATGGGGAAGGGAAGAATTTTGTAAATGGTTAAGGGAAGGGAAGGGAATGGGAATAAAAGAAGAATTAAGATAAATTATGTATAGGTTTAAATTCCCTATACTGAATGTACAACACATATGTATTAATAAAAAAATAAAATTAAAAAAGGATTTACCGTGGTAGAGCATTGCCCGTGGCCAAGTCTGAAAGACAAAGGACTCCAAACTTGAATAGCAGTGCAGAAGGTGGCTCAGGTTCAGAGTAAGAAAGTCCTGGCTTTGTATCCTTACTCTGTGACTTAATGGTTGGATGAGTTTAGGCACATCACTCCCGTGGCGAGTGTCTTTAGGATGAACATGATAGTGTCTTACAGGGCAGATGTTAGGCAGAAAAGACAGGAAGTGCACGCAGAGGACATGACCTCGGCTAACCACCATCCATGTGAGTGATGGCCTGGACACCAGCTTCTCTGAACATCAGTGGGTAGGCACTGTGAAATCTATTTTGCCAACTCTGCTACAACTTAAGAGGAAGTCAACTTGGAACTTCTCCTAGTCCTTAGTTGTTCTCAGTATAGGCAAGGTTGCTGGACTAAGCAGCCTCTGCTGAGTGAGCTAGAGAGTAGAGAGAATCTTGGGGACTGGTCAAATGCCCTCCTTCGAGGAAAAGTCTCTTTACTGAGGAACGATCCCTGCTTTCCATCCTGGGAGAGAGGAGCCATCATGGGATGGCCTGGCCTCTAGGGCTGACAGCTTCTGCAGCCTCCTTGGGTTCTGGTCCCAAGAGGATGCTCTGGAGGTCCAGCTAGGAGAAGTCAGAGTGACCTTTCAGGCTTCCTGGATCCTGCCTGAACTGCCCTGCAGAATCCCACAGCCAGCACCACAGGACGGCAGGAGAGATGACATGCCCCCCGCCCCATTCTTTCCTGTGCCCTGCCACACCCTGCCTTCCCACCAGCCTTCCTCTGGTCCTCCTCATTCCCCCCCTGACTCTCCCTTTTGATATCTGTAGACTGCTTCTGGCATAACCTCCTAGGTGAAAGGAAGCTCTAACACTCAGCCCTGTCTCCTCCTACCCACCCTCAATTTTGCTGCTTATTTCTGGGCTTGTTTCATTGAACAATGTGATTATTCATTCTTTCATTAGATCATTTAACAGTCGTTGCCCATAGAAAATTAAGAGGAAGTCTGTGAAAACATAGTTCCAAACATTCATAGCCTATAACTACACTGAATACACTTTCAAAAGGAGATGGAGTTAGTTATGTTTGGGTTTTCTTAGGTTACATAATCGAAGTAAAAAATGATTGAAATATGAATGTTTCTACATGTTTTTCCACTCTCTGCTCAGTGAAGAGGATTCTGGCTTAGGCTGTTTAGGGGTCTTGTCCTTATCTACCCTCCAGGTAGGACTTCATCTTGCTAATTCAGCACTTCTTGGTCCTTTGGAATGGATAATTGTAGGGAAATAAGGAAGACAGCCAGTTCTGTGTGAGAGGGAGGGCTACAAAAGTTTTTCATGGAGGATTGTTAGGACAGTATCTGGGGACAGTGAGTGGTAGGAGGAGAAAAGTTCATAGTGTTTGATAAATGCAAGTTACTTTGACCTTGCTTTTATTTACATGAACTATGTTTCATGTGACTATAGTTCCCTACTTCAGGACTGAACTACATGAATCCTGATTTTATAAATGATTCAGGTGCAGTGAACTTGGACTCACCCTAGCTTCTCAGAAAAGGTGCCAGGGGACTGTACAGGTAGAGTTGGATTTGGGGACCATCTAGGAAAGAAGCAGTCCCACCTTCTCATGGGTCCATATGTTCACTCATGGCATCTCTGCTTCTTGTGCAGTCAGTTTGTTGGTGGCACTGTCTCACCTCCCAGGGTATCAGGTGTTGGGAAAATGCCAGTCCTGTTGGAGTGGAATGTCTAGGCTGAGATTCTGATGCTGCTTTGTCGTGTGTTGCTGTGACCTTGAATGAGTCATTTAGCTCCTTTTTATCCTAGCTTTCTCATCATGCTACCTCCTGTCCCTACTGTCACAGAACTGGTGGAAGGACAAAGCAAAGTCCCAAGTGAAAGGGCTTGGAAAGGTTCTAGGTGATTTACAAATGTAATGCAACTGATGTTTCTTTAATGACGAATAATTTTTTCATTGTATTTTTTTTTAAGTAGAGTGCCTTAAAATTGATGTAAACGTTTCACACTTGTGGGGAACCACCCAGACTGCTCCAAAACTTAGGTCCATCTAAGGACACCTGAGGATGTGACCTCACTTGTCTAGAGCAGGTACACAATGGGACACAGTTATGTAACCAAGATTTAGCACAGGTAAACATGCATGTGCTGGTTACAGCACTATACAAGAATGTAAATATGAGATAACAACCTGTATAGGAATTACACAATAAAGCTGCAGGTGGCTCTCACTCTGGCTCTCTGCTCTGCTCCATGCTGCCTGCGGTTGTTGCTGATGTTTTACACATGTGTGTTCTTTAAACTTGGGACCTCACCAGCAAAAGTCTTTCTTGGGCCTCTCAAGTGAACTGACAATACTCTAGTCATTTTTCCCCAAATATTACAATCAGTGTTACACCGTAAAGTGTATAAATCCTGTCTTCCTTTTCTATTGCTGTGCACTGCCCTTAAGCAGCGCTGATGCTTGTTTATCAATCCCATGATTCTGTAGTCCAGGAGTTAGCACTCGACTGGGTTTCTCAGCTCAGAGTACAAAGCTAAAACCAAGACAGCAGCCAGGGATGCCTCTCGTCCTCTTCCAGACTCACCAGTTGTTGGCAGAATTCAGTTCCTTACAGTTGTAACGCTAAGGCCCTCTGCTTCCAGAGGCTACAACATGGCCATTTATTTCTCCAAGGTCAATGATAGAGCATGCTAGATGCTTCAGACTCTCTGACCCCCTGCCATTTGTGACCTCTAAGTGCCTTCAAAAGGTTTGCCTGACTAGGTCAGGGTGACCTACCTTCTGATTAACTCAAAGCCAGCATGTGAGGGACAGCTGCAAAATCCTTTTACCTTCACCGTCTGACATATTCTAATCACAAGAGCAAAATTCCATTACACTGTGCTCTTAAGTCCTGCCTGCTCTCACAGGGAGGAGTTCAAGCAGAGAGTACAGCCCAGGAATCTGAGGGCATCTCAGAATCGGGGTTCACTGTGGCTCCCAGTTTCCTCTGTGTCTTCCCTGACTCAAGTCACTTTCCAGATGCCCCAGGAGAAAATTTATTTATTCTTTTTTGTAGCCTTGCCTCCATTTCCCTTGGAATTTTTGCATAGAGGAGCAAATAAATACCTTGGTCCACAGACATGCTAGATGGTTGCTGCTGAGTGTTGTCCACCTAAAAGGATCAAAGACTGCCTTTGGGAGTTCAGAGAATTAAGCCCTCATGCCCTAAGGCACTGGATAGGCGAGATGAACTTCTCTCTTGTGTAACTGCAGTGGGACTGGATGCATAGCACATACAGGAGGAATGAGAAAATCGTCACTACTAGCTCTGATTCAGCTTATTGAAATCAGGTGGTCTGATCAGTAACTATGGTCTGTCAGGGGAGCTGGTGAGGAAAGAGCCTGGTGTTACCAATTCACCACCCCCGGTCCCCACCATGCAGGCTTTGATGTAGCACCATCCCAAGGCAGCTGCTCTTCTCCACATCTCCTAAGTGGGTGACTTCAAGCTCTCTACTATAGTACATGGGGATCATGTGAGGGGGAGGTTCTTATGATATGGCCCATGAGCTAGATCCTCCCTTTGCGCTTTCTAACTCTTTGTGCTGTCTATTCTTCTATCCTCCGAGCATTAGTAAAATGATCAAACAAAAAACAGCTCCTAGATTACCCCCAAACCCCAGACGGCGGGACCAGCTGGGAGACAGTGACTTCGTACTCTGCACCCCTTCATTACATCCTTGATGGTGAGGACAGCTGGAAGACAGTGGGTTTAGGATCTGGGATTCCTCCATTGCATCCTGGAGGGTGGGCCAGCTGGAGGACAGTGAGTTCATGCTCCGTGCCCCTCCGCTGCATCCCAGACGGTGGGGCCAGCTAGAAGACAGTGAGTTTGTTTTCCAAGCCTCCACCATTACTCACCTGGATGGTGGGACCAGCTGGAAGACCATAAAACTGATGGGAACCCTAAGCCCCAGGACAACAGTCCGGTGCACAGATGCACGCACCTCTGGAGGGTGGAGTAATCAGCAAGGTCAGTAACACGGAAGTGTCTGAAGCAGCAATGAGGGGACAGCAGGTGGACTCTGGAGAACTCCACTGCCAGTAGACCAGGCCCAGCCCCCACATCCAGAGGCCAAGATCAGCCCCACGCCCAGCACATCACTGGGATGCAATGTGGACATTATCACTGAACTGTAAACACCAGAAGGAGGTAGGTTCTTGGGATGACCATAAAGAACCAACTACATCCGGAGGACATCCCTGAGGAACAGACGTCTCCTTTCCTCCTGGAGAGAGGCCTCAAGGATAGTGGTAAAACTATTTATCATGGGAGGTTGGTGGGCATCAACACAGAAAACAAAAGAAAAGAAAAAAAGAGAAGGTAGAGACTGGCAAGACGCAGAGTGGGGTGCGGCCCCAGAACCCCAGCCCACCCAGGACAGGCCTGAAACTCAGCGAGACAGATGAAGTTGAAAGTCAGACACTGGAACTTTCTGAAATGATGACAACAGGAGCGAAAAAACAAGTGGAAAAGGCTACAGAGAAAATGACCTCTCAGGTACAAAAAAGAAATGATGCTTAAAATCAAAGATATTAGAGAAGACACAAATAAAAGAATAAAGGATCTTAGAAGAAGATGGAAACAAAAAACGCCCAACATAGGAGAGAAATGGAACCCATGAAACAGATCTAAACAGAGATCCAGGGGATTAAAACCTCCATTGAAAGTATATGCAATAGAGTGAACAAAAGAAAGGATAGAATTTCAGATCTTGAAGATAGAATTGCAGCTAGTGATCATGGAAAGAAAGATACCTTAAAAACAGCAAAAGACCTTGAGAAATCAATCCAACAGTTACAAGATGAAGCAAAGAACAACATAAGATTGATTGGGGTCAATAAGAAAGCTGGAGACAGCACAAATGCCATAACAATCCTAAATATATATGCACCTAATACAGGAGCACCCAACTATATAAGACAGTTATTGGTAGACATGGAAAATCAAATAAGCAATAACACAGTTGTAACGGGAGACCTCAGTACCCCATTGTCACAGAGAGAGGGATCAACTAGATGGAAAATCAGGAAAGACGAATCAGAGCTGAACCAAACCTCTGAACAAATGGACTTAGTAGGAAGAAGCCACACCCTGAGGTTATGTGCCAGCAGCCTGGAGAGATCCAGTGAGCCCAGCACAGGCTTGGGGAAGAAGCCACGCCTCAAGGCCCCGCCGGCGTCAGGGGAGCATTAGTGAACCACCGCCTCGGGCCTCTCTACCACTCCAGGAGCTCCAGGTCAGAGGAACCTGGGTGCCTAGTCCAATCCCCTATACTGAGGGACTGGCGACCAATGCAGGAAGCACGCAGGGTGAAGCAATGGGCTGACTCAGTGGAACACAGGAAAATGTCAAAACGAAGGAGCAAAATACAATCTCAGACCTCCAGCCCACACGTAACAAGTTTAGGAGACACACACATAGCAGAAATTAAAAGTCACATGCCTTAAATTTCTAAAAAGATAACTGAAGTAAAGAAGCAACTTAGTTCTTGTATTATTTGGTGAATTTTACATGCCGATGTCTGATATCTTGTTGGATATTTTGAAGATAATAAGAGGCATGATAACCATTGTTGATTTCCAGTTATCTTATTTCAAAGTCCTATATCACTTTCATTGTTTTGTTTTGATTGGCCTTATTCTGTTTTATTTTGTCTGGTTTTATTTTCTTCAAAATTAAAAAAAAAAAAAGCCGGGCGTGGTGGTGCACTCCTTTGATCCCATCACTTGGAGGCTGAGGCAGGAGGAATGTTGTGAGTTCAAGGCCAACTTGGGCTACAACGTGAGCATAAGGCCAGTCAGAGCTACATAGTGTGACCCTGTCTCATAAAACTAGGGCCGGGAGTTTGGCTCAGTGGCTTAAGCACCTGTCTGGCAGGTGCGAGGTTGTAAGTTCCATCCCTAGTGCCGCAAAAAAAAAAAAATTCCTAGAGCTATAACTGGAGACACTTGATCTCTAGTTAAATATGTAAGTTCCATCCCTGGTGCCACAAAAAAAAAAAAAAATTCCTAGAACTATAACTGGAGACACTTGATCTCTAGATAAATATGACTATTCCTATAAAAGCCTTGCTTTGTCTTTAGTAGATCCAAACATGAAATGCCTTGACAACCTCAAGTCAAATCAACAGGAATCATGCCTTCTTCTTTACACTACAGTTAGTAAGGTACTTTTCAATAGTAACAATAGTAATGTTCTGAGTCACCACAATCCTGGAAGCGGCAGAAACAAGTGACCATGAACTGAATCCTCTGACACTGTGAGCCAAAAAAACCTTTTCCTCCTGTAAGTTGTTTCTTAGGCATTTTGTCTCAGCAATGAAAAACTGACTAACACAGGGTTAAGACAAACAAGAGGGATGAAAAGACTAATCAAGGGGAGAAATATTCATGTCATTTTTTTGGAATAAAAAATCTTGGTACTCAGGCACCACTCCTTTTATTGTCCTTTTATTTCATGATCTGGGTGTTTCAGGTCATGACAGCCAGTAGATGTGTCAATTAACCTTGAAGAAGAAAGAGGGAAATGAGGCAGCTATGGATCAAGTCCACCTTGCATTATAGTTTTAGACAAAACATTTCTCAAACGATCAACATGTTTACATGCAGAGCTGACCCAAAGGTTAAGGCACCAAAGCAGACAGATTCCATATGAAGGCATCATGTTCTAGTCAGCCACCAGATATCTGCAGGCCCAAGTGAAGAGTCAGAGTATTCAGCAAAAGTGACCTTCAAATCCCTAAAAAGTGACCTAAGCAACCATTCTCATCATAACCCAATTGTGATGGGTTACGATGAGGTGTTACTTGCAGCAAAGTTACTGTGAGACTGATAATGAATTGTTCAGCTGTGTGGCTTCCAAAATTAGTGATTTTTAAAGTTAAACAAAGCAAATTACAGCCAGAAGGTTTATTTGGATTTTATTTTATTACGATATTAATTTTTCAAATTAATTCCTACTGCCTGGCATACAGCTCAATCCATACTAGCCACTTAATAGTCTTAATGGAATGACCAAATTAACAATGAACCAATTAATGAACATTTTTACTTAATTTCTTCCACGTCCTCAAGACCAAATAAACTTTTTCCACGATTTGTTTGTTAGCTGATTAATAAAGCCCAAAGTTGCTACTTTTCTCCTCCCCTCTTCTTATAAGATAGTCTGATTTGATGGCAAAGAAAATAAAAAATTTGCAAAGAAGGTAAGTGAATTACACCAGGTTCTGAGAGGAAACAGATAATACCAGTGATTGTTCTTGTTAGCTCATAACAGGCGGGATATAAATACACGTTAGGGAAGAGGAAATTCCAAACAGATGCAAGGAAGCAGGTTTTAAGACTAGGGCATTCATGTCGGGTGTGGCGGTGCACGCCGTAATCCCAGCACGCAGGAGACTGAGGCAGGAGGATTATTGCAAGGTGGAGACCAGCCTGGGCTACAAAGTGAGCTGAAGGCCAGCGTGAACTGCATGGCGAGACCCTGTCTCAAAAACAAAAACAAACAAAAAACCAACAAAGGCTAGGACATTCCGAACCTGCTTACTCAGAGGGAATCAGACCGTAACCTTTGGCAAAGCCTGTTTGATGTGCTGCTGTTGTCTGAAACCCACTGCTTTCTGCTTGTTTCATTGGAGCATAATGACTTCTGAGGGCGAGGTTCGGGTTCAGGATGCGCTCTCTGCCCTTCCTCTTCAGCTCGAGTTATGAGGGAGAAGAGCTGACCCTCTAACCCCAATCTCACTTTGTATTCTTATGTTTTTGGATAAACTTTCATTTTCAAGGCATGCGTAGATCATAAAGTCTCTGCTTATAGTTTTTCACTGACCTGCCATGGACAGTTTATCTTGGTTCTTAAAAATAGATATAGATATAGATATTTTATTTCATCTAAAAAAAGTAGTTAACAGACAGATAATATTTGAGTTCAGAGAAATGATTTCCTTTGCCCGTGGTAACTTGTGACCACAGAACTCCGAGTCCTTTAACTGTCCTGTGAACTAGCGGGTTGCCACCCAGATGGCAAGATGAGATTTGCAAATTGTGCTTCCAGAGTCTCCATGGGCTCAGAGGTCACTGCTTTGCAAGGGAAACCATGGACTTGGCAGTAGGGCTGGTTTCAACCCCAGACTGGAGCGGGGGGGAGGGGAGAGAGAGAGAGAGAGAGAGAGAGAGAGAGAGAGAGAGAGAGAGAGAGAGAATTCTATAAGAGACCAAGGAGTAAAAGTCAGGTGCTTGGCTAGCATGGAAGTAGCAAGCTTGTCACAATGCAGAAAGGAGACACTGAGGGGACTTCTTAGCCACACGTGCTCTCTTGACCCCTCAAGGTGGCCCAGTTGCTTTGTACAGTGTCCCGCCTCCACAAGCGCAACAGCAGCTTCCCAACCACAATAAACTCTGGAAAGGACCCAGCCAAAGTTCAGTCTTTCTTAATGGGCTTGCAGGGGGCATTTTAGCCTAATTCATGAAACAAGGTCCATGCCTACGCGTATTACCCTCCTTGATGGGAGAAAGGCTTGTATATTTTAGATATCTGATATATTAGACAAATGCTTGGGCTCCAAGTCACTGATTTTTTGGACCCTGTACTTATGTTCAGAGATCAATAATGAACAGGAAATCAGGCTCAGAAATGGTTCCTGAACTGGTTTCAGGTGCTAAAGTAAGGTTTTTCCACAGTGGAATCTAGTTTAACACTCAAATGCTGTCCAGGGCCAGACAGGGAACAAACAAAAGAATAAGTGGAGGAGATTATGAGTGAGACAAAGTCCACTCATTCCCTGCCTAAAGGCATTCGGATTCAGTTTGTGTTTTTAAAATCATTGAGCAGCCAAACTAAGCACTGCTGAGGGTCGTCTGTTTCTGCCAGACCCAAGATTTGTGATCCGTTGCTGAAGTGGGGCTGAGTGTGCTCTGTTCTCCCATTTATCACGTCTGGCTTCTGCTCAGAGAACCAGAGATGGCACATTTCGGGGCGGGGCACAGCTGCCTTGCTGTCCAAGCAGCCCACTGGGATCGTAAACTCAGCATTAGAGAAACGAAGTTTAACAAAGGGAAGACTCTTTCTTCGTAAAGAGAAAAGGAAGGGAGAGGAACGAAGATAGAGAGCTACCCTGCTCAGATTCAGGGTAGGGGGCTCCAGAAAGAGGGAGGACCTGCAGGACCTGTGGGCGCGGCTGCTTTTATAGAGGGGCAAGTGACACCCCCACTCAAACTTGCTGTAACTGGACTGGCTTCTGGGCACTTCTGCCTCCAGACATTTCTTGCAGTGATCTACACGCAGCTTCTTTTTGTTGTTTACATGTCCTGGACCTACCTTCTAAGGCCTTAGCTTTGGGGTGGGCAACTCTTTGGCAAGGGGGTGGCTTATTCATGGTTAGCTTAGAGTTAGTAAGGGGTGTGTGGATATTTATTGTACTCTGTGATGACCCTAGAGTGAGTACTATGGTGACCCTAGAGTGATTACTCATGTGTATATCTGCGTATGTGTTAGTGCACTGGTCTCAGCACATACTGCCTTAAAGTTAGGTAGGCCCCCTTGTTGATTTCCCTACATTTTATTGGCGGTGGGGGCAGCGTAGTGTTTGTGTCCTGGGCTTTCTCTCTGTGCCCTGTCTGTCAGCTCTTTTTCTGGTTCCTTGGTGTGAGCCCCAAGGCCATTTGGTGCCTTTCTTTACCTGGTGTTTCTTTCTCTACCCTCCTCCTTGACCTATTTCCCAGGGGAATTTTTCTAGTAAAGTTTGTTTTTAACACTGTCTAGTCAAGATTAGCTAGAAGACCTAAAGAGGCCTGCATTACCTTTTTTTTTTTTTTTTTTTTTTGGTCTATGTCTCCCTGCCCCCTGCCCCTTCACGTTGACTGGGGGCAGGGACAGACAAGCCCGCACCTACAACCTGCCCCCAGCCCAGCTTCGCCTGCTTGGTGAATTTGAGCAGTTGTCTTGGTCCCTCTGAACCTCAGAATTTGTGGGACTTCATTGAAGATTCAGCTTCTCTTCCTCCAGATCTCTCTTGAGGCACCTGGCCCAGCCCTGCCTTCAAGGAGTATGTGAAGTTCGTTGTATCGTGTCAAGCTGAGGTGGGGACCCAGGCTGAAGCAGCCTGTGTTGGAGGAGAGAATTGTGAGACCAAGAACTAAGTAAAGAGGGGTTCCGCTCATGGGGAGTCCCATCAGTAAACAAGTTCTCTATGGCCACAGAATTTTAGATTCCCTTTTTTAAAAAACTTTATCTTATTTTGTAGAAAAAAAAGGTAAAGCAAAATTTCATAACAAGATAATAGGAGAACAGCAATAGTTAAAATATTGTATATTGCTACCTGTAAAATAGTTACTCAGAGTAAAAGACATGGGCATAAAAAATTCTCCAATAGCTAGGTGTGGTGGCGCATGCCTTTAATCCCAGCACTTGGGATACTGAGGTAGGTGGAGTGTTGTGAGTTTGAGGCCGGCCTGGGCTACAACGTGAGCAAGGCTGGCCTGAACTATATAGTGCAACTCTGCCTTGAATTAAATAGGGCTGGGAGTCTGGCTCAGTGGCCTAAGCACCTGCCTGGCAGGCACGAGGTTGTGAGTTTGATCCTTAGTACCGCAAAAAAAAAAAGAAAAAAAAATTCTCCAATCAATATTAGCACAAACCTGCTTTTTCTATAAACTAAGAGATACGAATAGTATAACTAATTTGCTTTCCTTCTCCCTTTTCCCTTTCTTCCTTTCCCCTTTCCTCCATCCTAATTCCTTTTCTCTTTTAAATAATTTCTTCCTGTTTCACTATATGTATTGTACATTATTTTCTGTTGTACATTTTGACGCCTCTAGTTTTCCCTAATTCTTCCCCAGCTGATGGGTCCTAGCACACACATCTGAGAGAAGCCTTCCTTGACTGATGGTTATAAACTAGGCTGTCCTTCCCCATTATATTCCCTCAGAAAACAATATACTTGTGCTTACTTTATTGCATTTATTATGATTTGTACCTATATATTTGAGTGTTGTGTTCAATAATCTTATTCCTTATGGTTGGTAAGGTATACATAGAAGAAATGTCAAAAGACAAAACAAAAATGTATTTCTTTTCACATGAAACATGGAGTTGGCATGGTATCTCCGCTCCACAGTCACCTGATCTGCCATCTGCAGTGTGTTGCCACATTTATACGGTCTGAGGCAGCTCATCACAATGTCTCCATTCCTGCCGGGGGAAGGGATGGATGTTGGGAATCTCACCCATTCCCTTTCAGGGCTGCAACCAAAAGTTGCCAGGTCACTTTCACTCAGCTCGCATTGGTCCAGTGTTAATCTCATGACCATCTGCAGCTATGAAGTAGGCTGTAAAATGTAGTCTTTGGCCTGGGCATCTATGTACCAAGTTAAAAACCACAGATTCCTGTATTATAGCAGAAGGGAAAGTGGATTTTGAGAGACAATTAGTGAAGCTCTACCTACCACCCTCTTTGATTATACGGAACATGAATACAGGGACCAAACTTCTTCCATCAAGACCAGTGTCAGTTTTAGTGCTTGGTCTAGTGGCTTTGATGGTGGTGACTTTGAGATAGCAGAGAGGACCTGGTGTTCCCCACAAGGTATTTATTTTTGTTCTGTGGCTGCCTCAAACATGTGGCCAGCCCAGCTATGTGAGGTACCCTATGGCCACCCTAGGAGATTTAGGCATAGCAGGCTTCAATCACAGTACTACCCCAGATAACCCCACCCTGAAGCGCCTCTACCCGTGACCAAACAATCTGACACTCCATGTGCATGTGCCCCCCTTTCTTCCTTCCTAAGAAATTTCCCATACCCTTGGCCGTTCAGCCCTTTACACGGTTCCCCCTCGTGCTGCAGCATAAATCCCAATCAAGATTCTTCCAGATAACATACTCTTGCCTAATCATGATTTCTATTCTGAGAACTGGTTAACACCAAAGGCTGCTGGTACCAAAAGCTGCCAGAAACTGACGCGGCTGGTAGCACTAAAGGCTGTTGATACCACAAGCCACCAGCAGCCAGGTCTGGTAACACTGAAGGGAGTAGCAGCAGAGAATAGAGGCTAGCCAGCAGCTGCCATTGGCAGTGGCCGGAAGAGTTCCTGAGACCTCCCAGTAGCTGCTGGCTCTGAGCAGCAAGAAGGGCCACCCACAGCAGAAGAGGTGATAGCTGCTGGCATTCGAGGCTCAGGCCAATCAACACTAAAAGAGCTGCAGTTTGCCAATCAGTGATTTCTGCACAAATTGAGCAAGAACCCTCAGCCAATAATTGGTAGCACCTTGGAAGCTGCTATGAGAACCCACCCCTTCAGAGGGCCCCCAGGCCACGATGGTGGTCGTCTGCAGGCTCAAGGGCCACCGTAGCTGAGACTACGAGTTCACATCTGCCAGGGACATCTTGGGTTAGATGGTGGGGTGGAGATTTGGACACATAAACGGGCACGGGATAAAGCTGGAGGGAGAGCGTTACAGCCTGCCAACAGATACAAACACGGGTACCTGTCAGGAAGCGGCAGGAGGCCCCTCTCTCAGACAAGCCAGCACTTTCCGGTTACTATTTACCTTGTCAAGCTTGTGTTCTTTAAAGGTCCCACTAAGTTCTAAGCCATTCAAGTTGAAAATCAAGGTAGGATAGAAATATGGGTTCACATCTTGTTTCTGCCGTTTGACTAACTATAGGAATATGAGCCTTGATCTTCTTGCCTTTAAGCTGGAGACTAAAACACTGCATCTTGGATGAAGTGGGCTAATGTACATAAACGCTGAGCAACGTGCCTGACACAGACCGAGGACTCACAGAAGTCGCGGCCTGTCTGCAGCGGCTGCGTCTTGCGCGGGAAGTACTCCTAGCTACCTGGTGGAGGAGGGTGTGTGCACCAGGGCATATCCGTCTTGAAGAGAACCAGGCAGCACTGTCTAAGAGCAGCTACTGCAGCCCCAGGCGCTCGGTGGCCCCTTCTGCAGGTGCTCTTTCCCTGACACGGCCTCTTCTTCCTGGGTCGAACAGGCTGTGTGGGTGATCGCGTCTCACATTCAGAGGCTCTACACCCACACCCAGGGCGAATGCCGCCTCTTCTCTGAAGCCTTCCTGATCCTCTGCCTCCCACTCAGGCCTGCCCAGGAAGCCCTAGAAGAATGAGTCACTTCCTCTGTCCCCCTGCTGCTCCCTGCTGCTCTTTCTGCTCAGGCCTTACATCCTGCCGGTAATGAAGCGAATTTGGGCTGAGTCTGTCGCAATGACACAAGCACAAGCCCGCGAGGATCTCCGTCTACCCCTTCCCTACTCAGAACTTGGGCCATTAAAAGATTGCTTATGCAGAATTCATCAGAACGTGACCGACTGAAATCCTAGCGACACACACGGGCACCACTTCTGCCAGCTCTCAGAGGACAGCGTGCTGGCTGCTGAGGTCAGATGCCGAGAAGGCCAGGCGGCATAGCTCCTTGGTACCAGGAGATGTGTCCTGCTGAGCTATGGAAACAGCACAGGCTGCGGGTGCCATTCGAGTTCCCAGGAACCCCCTGGTTCTGATGTTGGACCGCGCTGGCTGGAGTGGGGGGCGGGCTGACGTTTGGGACCAGCTCAGCGTGGCTCTCTGCTTCACGGTTCCTGCTGCTGGGCGCGTCCTCTTGCGCCTCACTGTTCCCATGATCACTGACTCTCGGGCTGCTCCTGAAGACTCTTTCCTAGTCTCAGACGAGGAGGGTGAAGCTTTACTCTAGCTCATCTTCTAATTTCTAGACCTCAAATCTTCTCAAGGAAAGGCTTTTGACAAGACACTCAAAACATTGTCACCCGGTCCTTCAGCATTGTTCCTTCTCTGAGGCACAGAGGCGACACCTTCCTGGTTACTGAAGGAGAAAGGGATTTGAAGGCAACAAGAAGCACAAGTGGGTACCTGGGAAAACATGTGCTAAGGTCTCAGGGATGTACTGCCACCCGACTGTCCTGTCACTGTTTCTGGACGTGTGTCTTTCTCCTTAGGGCAAGAGCTCCTTGCAGGCTGAAACTACATACTGTTGTTTATACCTTTAAGGTTTTGATGGGCCACATTTTGGGGAAAAGTTTATTAAATAAATGGTCATAAATATGTATGAACTTGGTTTGTTGGAAAATGATCATAATTTACATGTGTAAGAACTTCATAGTTTTATCTTCCTGACTGTTTCATACTTAAAACAATTCTGGTAGGGAAGGTTTGGGATTATTTTTCTTACTTTGTGGATTCCAGAGGATTAAGAAACTTGCCAAGAGACCCCTCACTGGCTAAAAACAAGGGTGAGGCTGAGACCAAAGCTGGCCTGCCCCTGTTCGGAAGGAGAGATGGAAAGTGGGTGAGTCCTCATCAGAAGCCTGGGTCCCCGGAGGGTGGCACTTTGACTATTCTTGGGAGTAAGGCCCCTTACTTCAGGTTCATGCAGAGGCTGAAGACGAGGTCGTAATCTGAGAAGGGACAATGGTGGACCATGCCTCACCAGGTCACAGCGGTCAGCCAGTGGCTTCACCATGTGAGCAAAGGCTTCTCCAAACTTTTTTCCTCCTTACATGACTGAGGACCTAAAAGGGCTTGTGCTTTTGTGGGTTGTATCCATTGATATTTGTGATCCCAGAAGTGAAAGTAGAGAAATTTTAAATGCTTATTTGTTCATTTAAAAATAAATATTTAATACATGAACTGTCATCACTTTATATCCCTACCTCTTTAGCACCTGGCTTAATAGAAGACAAGCTAGAGTTTTCAGCACGTGTCCTCATTTCACCCACTCCAGTGCTTCGTTAGTTGGAATATATACAGAATATCCAGCCTCATACAGTGAGGTAGTTATGAAAAGGAGAAATATTCTAATAACCTGCTGAGATAATTGTGGAATTTCTTTCTTGATATTACACAAGGCTTGCTAAGTGAAAGTCCCCTAAAAATGAATTACAATGTAAAATCCAAAATTATACCAATGTAATGCTCATATTCTGTCATATTAAAACTCACTGTCCTATCTTAAACTTTGAATGTGATCTTTAATTTATGCTAATGTATACCAACAAGCACTGGTCACTTGGAAATTATTAGTTTACTGAGTTCTTCATTTTCTCCAAGTATAAGTACATTTCTTTATGCATTGGAAAAAATCAAACTTATTATAAATGTCAGAAACATTGTTATGTAATGGAAAGCAATGAATCACACAGTGGCACATGAATTTTTTTCCTCAGAATTCTAATTTTCATTTGAAGGCTCAAATGTTGGCACTGGCAGCAGATTATTAAAGTTGCTCTCCTTGGTATGACAGGCAGAAAAAGTCAGACAGATACCCACGTCTTAATACCTGTAGCTTGTCAGCTACTCTCTCAAGTAAAATTCACATGAGGGGAGTTGTCTATCTCCTTTCTTTCTAATATTCATCTTTTATTTTGCTGTGTATTGTAATTTTTAGTTTCTCATACAAGAGAATCCATGTAGTACTTAGGCTTGTGTGTCTGATCTATTTCATTTAACATGGTCTCAAGGTACATCTATTTTCCTACAAATGTTTCAGTTTTATCCTTCTTTATGACAGAGTAGTACTCCAATTTGTGTAAATACCACATTTTCTTTATAGATTCATCTGTTGATGAACAGAGGGATCAAGAGATGGAGGCATTAGGGAGGAAAGGGAGGGAAAGGGGAATAAAAAAGAATTAAGATGTGCTGTGTGCATGTACCAACTCTCCACAAGGAATGTAATCATTGTGTACTACAAAATGTACTAATAAAGAATAAAACCTGGAAACCAAAAACCCTCCTTGGGATAGTTTAGCTTGCAACTCAAACGATTGCAGAAGTACTTTATTTTAAGGCAATCATCTTGTCTCTTCAGGCAACAGAAAGGTTTTTGTGAACTTCCCACCACTCCCTAATTAGTACAATACTGGCTCTTCCCTTCCTTTTGGATGTGTGGGCAGTAAAGAAGGCAATGGCCATCAGTAGGTATTGGGGCCACTGACTTGGTTTATGTGAAAGCACCTTCACTCAGCTGGACTTCCGAACCTTTAGTTAAAACTGCAATACAAGGCAAACAGTATTGTAGCATTATTAGTGAAATAATTTCTTTTTTGGTACCAGGAATTGAACTCAGGACCTTGGGCTTGCCAGGCAGGCACTGTGCTGCTGAGCTATGCCCCCAGCCCTCAGAAATAATTTTGACCTTGAAGAGTCCTCAAAAAATTTATATCAGACAGTGCTCACTAGAGAAACATAATAAAATATAATATAATATAATATAATATAATACTGTCCAATGTAGGCTTACAGTGGCTGCCTACAGAGTCAGGTGTGGAAGAGTTCAAAGGGGCTGTCTGTGTGCTGTGAGCCAGCCGCTCCTGCTGAAGGTGGAAGACCTGGCGCTCACTGCAGACTCCCCTTGGAGTCTGTACTGGAAGCAGAAGACTCTGTTGGAAGCTGGAGGGTCCGAGCTGTGAAGCTGAAGAGTGTGCTGGAAGCCAGGAGGTCCATGTCCAAAGGTAATGGCAAAGACCGGAGCTCCCCTAAAGGAGCAGGAGCGGACCCGCTTCTCCTGTTTCCTTCATATTCCCTGCAAACTGCGAGCTGGCGCCATTCACAGCTAGGGTGGGGTTTTGTAAATCCACTCAGCCACAACCGAAACTATGCTAATCCAATCTGTTGGGCATTTCATACTCAACACAACAGTTAACTATCACAGCCCACACCTTGTCAACTTGACAACTAAACACATTTCCTCAAACCATACTTAGTCTCCAGGTACAAAGAAATTCATAATTACCCCTAAAATGGTTCGACTATCCTGCATGTAAACAAAAGTGCACTAATTCCCTCCTAAGAATAGAAGGCAAATTTTCTTTGGGTGGTGCTTACTCCAAAAATTTTATAACATAGGTTTAATAATACTTAACAACCAATATTAAGTCTATCTATAGCAAGCAAATTAGGAGAAAACTTTTATAATTACAGGCCTCATTTCTGTTACTGATTAGAGAGTCACAGCTGGTATTATAACTACCTTTTTCCACTACCAAATTCTGTATTCCCTTGGCTTTCAGCAAGCATCTCAGTAGGTTTTGGTTCTTTCCCTGGTGGGGTGACCCATGCCTTCGTTCATGAAGGCTGAGTCATTTGTCATGGCCTGTATCGGGTTGTAATTTCCCATTGACCTTAATAGCAGGGTATAGTAATACTAGGAGACACCTAAGGGATTTCCTGCACTCCAACGATAGTCTTCCTTTGCTCCATTGTGCAGTAATAGTTCAATTTCTTCCTCATTGTCTGGGTCAAAGGTCTTGGAGATTCTGTGGAACATCCTATCAGAACCACCAACCACAAGCAGTAATTGGTAGTGTGCATTTCAGGTTACCTGGTAGAGAAGAACAACTAGTATTCTCAATATCAGATTTGCGTTCAGTCCTAGCCCTTCTCTGTGTCTCTCTTGAATATCCGTGAAAGAGGATAATAATATATCTTCCTTACAGTCTTGTCATGAGAGCCACGTCATAGTGACACAGTGAAAGGGCATTGTTGTAGATGAACTCTGGGAGGAATGAAAGCAACTAGAAAACTCTCCCAGGGTTTGAGAATATCACACTGCCAAAAGACAGCGCTCCACCACAAAACCCAAACCGGAAGAGGAAGGAGCTTCTACTCTGGAGTGCCCCCTTGAGGGGGGGCAAGTCCCTGAAATCCTCTTATCTCTTCCTTCCCTTTACCACCCAACCCACTCTCCAGGGAGCCCTCCACTCTGCCTGGCTCCTCTACTTTGCAAAATAGTCACAGGGGGACATCTTACTCCAGGGTCGGGCAAAGACCTCCTGACACCGAAGGCTCACTCCATAAAGGGAGAACACGCTGCTCTGGACCTCAGTAAACTTAAGCTCTTGTTCAGTGAAAGGTGCTGTTAGGATGAAAACGGTATCACAGACTTGGGGAAAGTATTTCCAGGTAGCATCTTTGACTGAGGATTCGCGTCTAGAGAAATTTCCCACATGAGCAGTGAAAAAACTGTTAGAATAAAAGATAGAAAGGGAGTGGCAAAGTGGCTAAATGTTATCCCTGTGGTCATACAAATGGTCAGCATGTGTGTGAAAAGATGTTTAACATCATTACCATTAGAAAAATCCATTTAGAGCCGCAAAGAGATAACCTGGATATAACTGAACTACAATTTGGGAGGATGTCACTACTAGGGCAAATAGGTAAAAGGTGCACAGGATCTTGCTGAATTGCATATGAATGTATATCTTGAAACAATCTAATAATTTAATTTAATAAATTAAAACAATATTGCAGCCTTGCCTCAAAACCCCCAAGGTCATCCCACCACGCTCAGAATACCCATAAGTTCAAGCCACTGGGCATGTCGTACAAGCAGTGTGGGGTCTGGCTTTTGCCTCCAAATTCAAATCTCCTGTCATTCTCTCCTCTACCTCCTCCTTTCTTGGAGCGCTGGCTTTCCTGTGATTGTTTGGATATCCACGTTTATTCCTACACAGGTTCCTTCTTATTTGACG
This sequence comes from Dasyprocta punctata, assembly GCA_004363535.1. Classification (NCBI taxonomy): domain Eukaryota; kingdom Metazoa; phylum Chordata; class Mammalia; order Rodentia; family Dasyproctidae; genus Dasyprocta; species Dasyprocta punctata. The sequence goes on from RJWM01010903.1 coordinate 43,777, forward strand.
CTTTGTCCATTGGGAACGCTCTTTCTCCTCATCTTGGCATGATCTCATCACTCTTACCCTGATCAAATACTAGGCATTAGAAGGGCCTTCCTTGGTCGCCCCATCTAGAAGAGCACCCACGGTCTCCTTCCTGCCCCCCTTCCTCATGTGTATACTTGTCTGTCTGTCCCCTGCCTCCGGGAGTAGACCACGGGCTTAGTGTGGGCGAAGTCCTTGCATGTCCCCTCCCCATTGCTCCCACACCTGCACCACATGTAGTAGGTCTGATAAATCTTGTCGAATGAGTTACAAAAATGTCAGGCTAACTGAAGAGTTTGCTTTGCCACCCATCACTTTGTTTGACCCTTCCTTACATTTCTCGCAAAACAAATCTACATGGGCATGGGAAAAATAATTCTAGAAATGGAAAGATCTAGCTTTGAGTCTCTTCCTTGTGCAGTTGTGAATTTGAGCCAGTCGTGTCACCGTCTGAAGTCTTTATTCACTCGTCAGAAATAGAGGTTACCCTATGGAACATGGGGACAGGATTCCCCTCAAGCTGACCCCCATCTCAACACGGAGTACTGCCATCCAGCCACACTCCCAAGCCAGGAGCTAGATGAATCAGCCCCCGTGCTTTCCTTCTCTGCTCCCTCCACACCCAAGCAGCTACCAAGTCTTGACTTGTCTGCTCATAAATCTCTCCCACGTATCTTATCCCCGCTCTTTTTCTTCCCTAGTCATCATCTCTTGCCTAACCATTTCAGTATTCTCCCTAATTGGGCTTTCCCATTTATTATCTTTACTGCTTTTGACTATGCAAATGTGATTGTATCAGTGTATTTCATAAAACCCTCAACTGTCCCACACTTTTTTCCAGGTAGGAGCCCCTGCCCACCTCTTAATCCCATTGTTTCCCCTTTCCCAGCTCTTCTCCGAAGCTCCAGCCAGAGACTGAGACAAGCTGCTTTTCAGTCATACCCTTGACTTCACGTATATCATCCCCTGTCTGGAAGCCCCTCTGCTGCGTGGAGACTTTCAGGGTTCTGCCAAACATCACCTTGTGGACACTGGACTCCCACTCTGTTTGGTGCCCTCTCTGTACTTCCACAATCACGCAGTGTGCCAAGCTTATCACAACACTGGGCAAGCACAGCGACTCTGTGCATGGAATGATCTGGATTAGAAGTTAATAAGAATGTTAGACCTACAAATCTCCTATGGGTTGCGATGTGTTTAAGGGATGGTGTTGAGTTGTTTTCTTCTCTTCTTTACTCAAGCACTAATTTAAGATGTCTAGTTATAACCTTCTGGAGATAATCTGGCTTCCGTCCTATCCAGGGGTAAAGGAATGAGGAAGATGACCTTGGAAAAGCACTTAACTTCAAAGTTCTTCCAACTCAGTCTGTGATTTGGCTAATGAACAGAGACTGAATTCAGAGATCAGGGTTTGAGTCTCAACTCTGCCGCCCAGAGGATGAATGATCTCAGTAAGGAAAATAATAGGACCTCCACAAAGGACTGTGGTGAAGATTCGATACAGATCATGAGGCAAAGGACTTAGGCTGGTGCCAGGCACATCATAAGCCTTCAGTATAGTATTTGCATATCTCCATCTAGTGGTCTGCACGCGAGAAAGTAAGGAAACAAGAAGCTCCAGGAGACTGCAGATGGCTGGGGGAAGCAGCGAGGTGGGCGTGGCTTGAGCTCTATAGCTCCTTCCATGTAGAACAAACCGAGTGGCCCAGAGAGGCGAGCGGGGGAAGCTGGGAGCAGGGAGCTGGTGGAGTGGCACTGCTGTTAGTAAATACTAAAAAAGCCAAGCCTTGGGGGGCCTCTGTGGATATTTTCAGCCCACAGTGTGTGTGTGGGTGGGGGGTCCACGTGAAATCAAGTATTTTCTAAAGGTAGAGAAACCTTGTGACCTTCCCACCTTCTTCATCGCCAGCGTGTTGCAGGTGCAGTCAGTGTCAGCACAGGCTCTGGTGAGCAGGAGCCGCAGGGTGAGGGCGGACACTGAAGTCCCCGGGGTCGCCTGTGTGTGACAAGGTGGCCCAGGAAACCAGCTGAGCTAAATCCCAACGGTGTGATTTTATTTTATTTTTTATTTATTTATTTTTTAAATTTTCTGGCCTTTAGCTTTTCCATATTATAAAGTAAAGATAAACTACCAGCTTCCAAAGATTTTAGAGTATTGAGAAAAAGATGAAACTGCTTAGCATAAAATAAGCAGTATAGGCAGGCCGGGCGGGGCCCAGAAAGAGAAAAGTCAGCCAGCGCCTCCCGGGAGCCTGGCGGTGCTCGGGCTGAGAATCAACACCCCCAAACCCCCGCCCATACCACCCCCATAAGCAACCGGCTGGTTGGGAGGACAGGCTGAGTTGAGAGCAACTGACGCACAAAAAGCAGCTGAATGCTTGTATCGTTTTGTATCATTTGACTGATTTTGCAGGCCTGGGGCCAGCAATCCGAGCACCTGTTGGGAGGATAACAGTGTGCAATGCAGCAAATTTGGAGGATTTCCTTCTATCTGGTTTTTGAAATCCACCGTTCTCACTCTTTGGTTTTGTTCCGATGGATTGCTTTGCTTTACTCAATATTCTATTTTGATTGGTTTTATTCTATTTTGTTTTGGTTTGATTTTGCTACATCTGATGGAATGGACAACTATTGTGAAGATAACAAGATACACTGTGGTGACCATTGTTGTTTTCCTATTATTATCCACTTTGAAGTTCTGTACCAGTTCCACTACTTTGTTTTGATTCTATTTATTTTGTTTTGTTGGGTTTTAGTATCTTTAAAATAAATAAAATAAGCAGTATATATTTAACCACCTTGCTCAGCTTTCTTTTATTCTTAGCATTTGTGACCTAATGTAGAATGTATTTGTCCTCTGAAATCTACATATCATCTCAGCCCCTGGCCCACACCTGGTGGTGTGGGGTACGTGGACAAATACCTCGTGTTTATGTGATCTCTTCACTGTAATGTGAGCTCCGAGGCAACGAGATTACCTCTGGCTGCATATAACCAACCAGACCAGCACGCACTGGCTTCAGCAGCACCCGAAGCATCTTTCGATCCAGAGTCTAGCAGTGCCTCAGTTGGGCAGCTCTGGCTCGGGGTTTCGCTTGAGGCTGGACCTCAGGGATCGGCTTGTGTGACGGCTTGGCGGATCCTCCCGAATCCATCTTCAAGGCGGCTCCATGACATAACTGGCAGTTGGCGCTAAGGGGCGTCCTTTGTATGTGGAGCTTTGTCGAGGCTGCCTTAACTGTCTTTATGATAGTTAAGAGCCAGGCGCAATCAAAGAGACCATGAAAACATATTTCAGAGTGCCTTCATGATCTAGTCTTATGTCATACGACAATGGAGTTGGGCATTATAGCTCCCTCCATGTTCTACGGTCACACAGACCAATCCCAATTTAGAGGGAAGGAAGCCACTAAGGATATGAATATCAGGAGGCAGAGATCATTGGTGCCATCAAGAAGGTTGGCCACCCTAAGGACAACCAAAATGACAGTTTCATTACCAATATAACACTGACGTCTGTCTCAGAGGTGGCACTCAAAAGGTATTTTTTGAATGCACAAATGGACCTGCATGGTGCTGGGGTATACAAAGTAAGGGACTCAGGTCCTGCCTTCAGGAAGCTGGCATTGTAGCCAGAGAGGCAGAACCACAGAGGGGCATTCAAAATTCTGTGTCCCATAGCAGAAACTGGTCTAAAAAGTCACACCAGGGAAGAGTTTGTGAAGTGGCTGACATTGGGGGTTGCATTTTAAAGGGGGGATGAAGTGAGCCAGGTGAGGGCTGAAAGAGAGAAAGCTCCAGGAAGGAGCTGGCCTACGCAGCCAGGCAGGAAGATGGACTGGCCTAGGCAAAGTCAGCACTCTTTGCATAAACTAATTCGGAGTCTTTTCTCCATGCCCTTCCTGTCCACCCTTAGGAGCCCCCAGTGTGAGGGTCGGGCCCTGCTCAGTGGAGGGTCAGACAGAGAAGACCTGGGGGTGGGCGTGGCAGGGCGCTATTGTGGGCCTGGACGCCTTTGAAGCTGCTGGCCTCCTGCGTCAGTGCCAGGCATGTGGCCTCCCTCGAGCCCACGGGCCACACGGCAGGAAGGGAGGACAGAGCAGCAGGTGGCAGGGTCAGAATCGTACCCGAATGCCAGGTGTCTGGCACTGGGCTCCCCCCATGTCTTTATTCCTCAGGAAGCAACGTGCTTCCCATGTCTTCTCCCTGAACCCCTTGCCCAGTGAGCTGAGGAGAGCAACACTAACTCCCACATGTTAAAAGGGAGAACGGGAAGCCAGAGGCAGTAGTAGACTTTCTTAGCCCAGAATTAAGACCCAAGCAGGCCTTCCAGCTGCCAAAGGTAAGGTGGGAAATGGCCCAGGGGCACAGAGGCCTCAAGGAGGAGCCTGAGGAGGGCTGGAGGGGTGGAAGGCGGAGCAGACAGCGCCCTGGGGGCCCGCGGGCAGGCCCTTTCGCCTTTCTGTGCTCTGTGTCGTCCCAGGAAAGCTGTTCCCAGGCTCGGAGGGCCTCCCTGCTCCCCAGGCATCCCTAGTGCAGGGGAGCAGCAGGACCTTGGGAGAGGAGTCTGGTACTGAGCCTCGATGGGGAGAGACCACTTGAATCAAGACAGAGTGTGGCGAGCTGTGGGCATTTTTGAGGAGCTGCAGGTTGCTCCGCAGGCCTCGAGCCTAGGAAGGCAGGCAGAGCATGCTGAGTGATGAATCCACACAGAGGGGCAGAGCCTGGGCCAAACTACATGTGTACATTTTGTCCCAAAGTCAAGATTTAGGGACCCAGTGAAGAGTCCTGAGGTGGAAAATAACATTTGAGTAAGCATTTCCTTTCCATTGCTGGTAACCCCAGGCGAAATACTTTTCTGTTCCCCAGGTCTGTGTATCTGTGAAGTGAGGGTAACCGGTGTCTTCTGCACAAGATTTTGGAGAGCTTCTAGAAGGTATTTTACACCTGCCGCTCTGGGCAGTACTAATTAATATATGGCAAATGTTTCCCTCATCATAGCTATCATGGCAACAGTAAAGTACGGTGTCATCGTGGGCACGTTTTAGAAAGATCGCTCCAGCCTCTAGGTGAAGAATACCTGAGAAGGAAACGAGAGCAGACCAGAGGCGCAGGAGGCCACAGCTACACCCCAGGGGTCAGCGGCCTCGAGGAGCCTTGAGGAAGGCCCAGAAGGGAGATCCTGACAGCAGGGAGCCTTGTGAAGGAAAGAAAGTGGCGAGTGAGGAGGAGGCTAAGAGTGGCTGGCTGTCACTGCGGTAGGACACGCCGCAGGGAGCCCAGGAGGAGGGGCTGCCATGAGGCCGAGACTGTGGACTCCAGAGCGGCCCACACGGCTGTTGGGGCTGAACCAGGTCGGCAGCGCAGCTGGCCACGGGAGCTGAGGCCACAGGAGAGGACAGGACGGTGCGGGCTGAGCAGCACCTAAGAGACAAGGACACGACCTGATCAGAATACTCGTGGGCCTCCCTCACCCATGCCAGGGCAGCAAGGGGAGGCCCTGGAATCCCTGGACAGTTCAGCCACTCAGAAAGCCAGCTTTCATGTGTCCTGTAACGTCAACCAGAGGGATGAGCCCGGCCCTGCCGTGAGGTGGAGGCTGGCTCACAGGTATGTCCACCCCGGCCCGTGGGGGACTCCCTGCTGCCGAGGAGACGGAGCGGGTCTCAGACGGAGGCGGGCCACAGGACCTGACTCTGCAGGGTCCTCGGCTGTACGCCTGCCAGAGACTCAGAACGCTCCGTGCCTGAACAAACAGCACGAGTAGGAAAAGTTAAAAAAGCCCTAAAACATTCTGCAAACGTGGGCTTGTCTAAAGCTCAGAATGGAGATGAGCCTGAAAAAACAGGGGTGGGGATGGGGGTGGGGAAATGTGAAAGTTCAAAAGCCCCCCCAGAAATCTACCAGCGTCACCAGTGGAGATGCAGCAACACAGTCTCCCTACGTTTTGGTGTAGGATCACTTGATTTCTAGTGAGCTTTGTGTTGTATATAAACTATGAAATGGCTAAATTTAGTGGCAATTCAAACTGCTGTCATGCCGGTTAATATTCAGTCTCCTCAAATACAATTATGCAGAGGACATCGGCTGTGTAGAACAGAGCTGGATAAATGGCATTACAGTGGGAAAAGGAAAGGGCAGTGTCCATCTCTGCTTGGCCACTGTCGCCCTGGCGGGACCTCTTTTGGTGTCAGACCTTAGCCGCTGAACATCCGGCTTAGTTTCTTGGATTCCTGACTCTGGCATAAAATACCTGTTCCTTCAGTACTGTTTGTTTTAGAAACAACTCTGTTTCCAAAAATATGCAAAAGCGAAGGAAGAATCATCACTGGACAGAAACAATCCTGTTGATATTTTGGCATATGGTATTCCAGACTTTTACATGCATATTTATACTTTTTAATTTTTAAATCAATAGCAAAGTCATCCTCTGCCTACTACTTTTAACCAGCTTGTTTCATATTATTTTCCCGTGTCATTAAATAATTACCTCCCCCCAAAAAGAATGCCAGCTTTTCTATGAAATAAGTTTTGTCCAGACCCAAGAAGCAGTGGAAAATAAAAGTGAATAATAAACTCCCAAATGTATCCAATTCTCTGACTCCAGGTCTTTATACTTGGGGTAACAGTACCCCTTTAAGATTTGAAATTTGAAAGTGGGGCCTTGCCCCATACAATGGTTTTAACCCTATGCCCTCTACAGACAGGACAAGTTCCTCAGAAAAGTGCCTCCCCGCTTGGCTATGGGAACTATCTTCAGATCTGACACAAACACCATCCTGCTCTTTCTCACCTACCCAAGGCAGCTCGGGACGTGGGCAGTGTCCTGAATCGTGTCCTAGGTAAGAGAAATGAGGTACGATTCTTAGTAAAACATCTCCTAACTCTGCCTACACCTTAGGATTGCATGTGGATTCTGTTTTGCCTTTTATTGCCCCCCTCCCCCCGCCGCCGGGTCCTTCCCCAAAGCCTGTCAGAATTTCTGGGAGGACACTGGGGGTTAGGACTGAAAATGATCAGGCTGATTATGGAACCAGTTCTCCCTCTTCTGAGTAAGCGGATCACTGGTCCCTGGGGCGAGGGAGGGCAGCACCGGAACACCCCGTGCTGCACACCCCAAGTCCCTCCCCACGGAGCAGTCCATTCTCTGGCGACGTGGAAGTGCTGGCTAGTGTGTTGTGGTGATGCTGTCTTCCCAGAGAAACACTGCCTAAAATTGTGCAGGAAGACCGTGGGCTGGAGTCCTGGGCCTATTATCCCAAGCCAACCCTCGTCTATGAAAAACTCTCAGGAATGGTTCTTTGGTCAAAATTAAATGTGCCCCAGTGATCCTGACTGGATGGGTCTCTGGTTCTCTCTCCTCATCACTTTCATCTGCCTTCTCTAGATGACAGTTTGAATGGGTCTTCCTCTGTCCTGTCACACTGGGTAGCACAAGGCCAGTGGTCTGTCCTGTGTACTGTAGAATGTTTAAAAGCCCCTCTGACCGCCACGCCCAAGAGAGGCCAATTGTATTCCCCATCCAGTGGAGACCATCCAAACTGTCTCCAGCATTGCCAGATGTATGCTAGGGGTAAAGCTGCTTGTTGTTGAGGATCGATGCTCAAAAGAAAGAACTGTTTGAGGGCAATGTCCATATCTAGTTCAGCTCTTTATTCTTTCCTAATGCTTCACAGGGGACCTGGCACTCAGGAGCTGTTCACCCAAATGGGCAGAGGAACTGCTTACTCTGTTACAGTTTGTGCATTTCCAAATGCAGGGGGTAGGTAGCTTTGTGAGGCGGTGCTATATGACTTTTTCTTCAATAGCCTTCCTTTCCTCGGGGTCCCACTCAAGTATGTAGCAAGGTCTGTGCTGCTTTTTTCCACCTGGAAAAATTTGCCACCCAACTCTTCTTTCCAAAAGGAATTTCCTTGAGATTAAAAATATATTTCTAGGGGCTAGAATAAGAGACAAAAGTCAGTGGGGAACATGTAATGAGCTATTGGTGGGGTAACCTCAGCTGCGTGCGCAACCCTGCTGGCAGTGTTTTCTCAACTATACAGCCTGGAATCAGGGATCATGTCAGAGCAGACAGACCTTCTGATGACCCTTAGTCTTAGTTTTTTCCTTCTTTTAGATTAAGAAGGTATCCTTCCCACCAGATATGGCCAAGTTCCCAAATAAAAATGAGAAGAAGTAATACAAAGCAACTTCAGGGTCAGCTCTCATGAAAGGGATGGACATGTCCTGCCCCCCACTTCTGCTTCCTTTCTCCCCACCATGCTACTGGAATTGAGATGCTTGTGCACTGTCTCAGACCACACAGCCAAGGGGAATTCTAGGCATGACCCGTTCTGTGTCAAAACCCCTGAGCCTATAAGCTAAACTACCCTGAACTCACTCTCCCTCCCTCCCTCTCTCTCTCTCTCTCTCTCTCTCTCTCTATATATATATATATATATATATATATATATATATACCCTTTGAGAACTTTTGTAAATTGGCTTTAACACCACTGACACTTTGCTAGGCATGGCATTTTGTAAATTCAGTAACTCTGTCTGGGAAGCAATAGAAATTGTATCCTATAAAAATTCCTGTAATATTGGAAAGGTTTAAAGTAGCAACTTTTGAAAGCTATGAAGTGAAAGGCTAAAAATTAAAATGAAGTGAACAAAGATATTTAAAGTCATAGTACTTTTAATACTTCAGTAGTCTTAGTGCAAATGTACTACTTCAAATGGACAAGGAAACTTATTAGGCGGGCTTTTCTTCTGATCGTTCTTTTCCTCCCTCGCTGTAAACTTCCTAATGTAGTTCATAATGCAGAACGTCATCCAGAGTCTGGGACCATAAGGAACTGGGATAGCTGAATACATGCACAATGCAATTTTGGCTCCAGAATTTCCAAAAGAAGCGTGCTCCTCTGGAAATACCTTCTTCAGGGCAAGAGACAAACAGATTATAGAGTTCTTTTCTGCGGTGACACAGCTTGGTTTTGCTGTGGGATGTTATCACTGTTTCAGGAGGAGTTCACACCAGTGATCCATGGACTTAATTGAATATGTGTTCTTGGACCACTTCCTAGTTTTTAAGCCTCAGAGAATCAGCAAGTCCTCTCCTCAGACATAGGGTTAAATCAGAGTAGGTACCTGCACATCGTGAGCTATATCTTCCCTTTGGCTTCCAATGTCTCAGGAAGCTGCTTTCCCATAGTATAATAATTTCTGTAATCAAAGTGAAAGTCTGTGTATATGTCTTCTGCCTTTCAAGATTTTTTAGGGTATGCAAAAGACTGGCTTATTAGCTGTGCAGCTTTCATTATTTGTTTATCTCAGAGCTTGATTACAAATCTGTAGAGTGTTTAAATGTCCAGGAAGTTTTTGTGCTTGGTTGATTATGTGTAAATAGTGAATAAATATTTAGTTCAAGGCTAAGTATTAAAAGAAATCTTAATTCTTAATAGATTAATGAACCTGTAGTTCCATGGAGTAAATGATAGGTAATCATTTTTACCTCTGTCTGAATATCCACTCAGACATCAATGCCATGTGTAGCAAAGAGTGAGAGGCATTTAAAGTCAATTTATTAACTTATATGTGTCTCAGTCTGCTTTTCCTCAAATGGAAGGGGTTGTAAACAATTATAAATGTTTCATCCATCTCTAAGATACTGAATTAGGATAAAAATTCAAAAACTCTTTTGCTCACATTTGCATTAGATTTTTACCATCCTGGTAAAACCAGCCCTACAGATAAAGGAAAGCGGTTTTGCCCTGGAACACTGAGCCCTGGAGAAGGCCTTTCTTTCATGGTGCCACAGCTGCCTCTGAGCAAACAGACTGTCTGGAGCAGTGCATCAGGGCACAGGTCTGACTGGTGGGTCTGTCGGGCCCTTACATACAATCAAAACCAGCCGTCTTCCGGATAATTACCAGCTCAGCACATCTTAGCTGCCAAACTTGGATTTTGTGCCTCAGCTTCCCACACCAGGGGAAGAAAAGCCAAACTGCTCGCTTTGTCTGACATTTTCCATTGATGTTCATGAAGTCCGAACATTTAAAGAATGTTTACAGAGCAATTTCCCTTTCTTATAACTACCCCTCATCTTATAGTAAAGGAACTAGAATTCAGAGAGGCCAAATGACTTCTCAAAATCACACAGCTAGTCAGTGGCAGGAAAGACTCCAGCCCAGGTGTGCCTGGCTATTTTCAGTGACTGTGCCACAAAAACACCCTCTGCTCAAGCACAATACCTGTGTACCATGTGGACGTTATGAAAGTTGGTTCTCAGAGTTTTTACGCAGGTTTCCTGAATTAGAAACTCTAATGATAAACCCATTTCTAATACCTTCTCTCCCCTACATTAGCTCAGGCACAGCTTATCTCTAGGTCTGGCCAGGAAAAATAAGTAAATAAAAATGTAAAACCCTGTGGATTCAATTAAAATGTATCAGTGAGAGGAACTCCAAAATACTGATGCCTGCTGTCTGTGCCTATGTCCGCCCCTTATCACTCTTCTGGTGTGGTGATGGTATATTTTCCCTCCCAACTGTTAATTGCTGACCGTTAACTGTTAACTGTCAGTGGCTGCCCTGTGATGTCATGCCTGACCATGTGACTTGCTTTGGCCAATGAAATGTGAGCAGATGTGTCAGGCGTCCGAGAGCAGCAGAAGCTTTACAAGCACCCAGTTCTACTCTCTTTCCCCTCAGTCATGAGAGCGATGTATCTAGATCAGTGGTGGTGAACCTATGGCACACGTGTTGCAGTCAGATGCTATCACTGAGAACACTAAAAGGTTTGTCGTCACTGATTTAGATAAAGGCTGCTTGCTTTCTCCTAAGGAAAAAGATGTGGAGCAGAGTCACAGCGTCCTATGAAGATTAAACAATGTGCAAAAAGAAGGAAATGTTTATTGCTGTGAGCCACTGAGATGCAGGTGGTTGTCACTGTGTCATGATTTAACCTAAGCCAACAGAATTCAGCACTAGTGTTATCATGGTGGGAATACTTATCAACGCCACAAGACCCTGAGCGACAGGCACTAGGGCTGTCTTTCAGTCCCAGAACCTAGCATGTGTCTGGGCTGTAACAGGTACCAAATGAATCTTTGATGACTAGGTGGAAGGAAGGCTGGATGAGCAACAGGACTTAGAGTTGTATTAGGAGTCCAGAAGGGTTCCTCAGGGTAAGACCACACCATCAGTAAGGCTCTGATTTCATCAATTCCACGCTATCTAAATAATCACATGGGACATGGCTGCTTGCCTGACCTCTTAATGTTCCATGTCCTACTTCCCAAATGGCACCTCCTAAAACATCTCCTCTGTATCTTACCATCGGTGTCTCTATAAAACTTATGCCAACTAACCAGTAGAACCCAGTGGGAAATAGCACAAATAGCCCTGCCTTGGCATGGACCTGTTAAGCTGGGCTGAGCCTCCCACGACCGTGCCCCTGGGAGCAGGAGACAAGTGGGTTTGGGCAGTAGTTTGACCCAAGCATGAAGTGTGATCAAAAGATACAGGGGATGCTGATATTTAAAAACGTATTACAGTGAAAGATACATTACCATTAATCCCCCTCACTTCTAATCCTCTTATTCCCTTCTTCTTGCCCCTTTCTGAAGTGGCTCCAGAGGTCCTCTTACGTGTCTTTGTGCGGTATGATAAAAAAACAAACTATGGTGAATGCTACTGTTGAGCGCCATCCAAGAGAAAGGCAGGCTGTGAAAACACAGCAGCGGCCTCCTCTGCCTTATTCACTGGGTCTGATACCATGCAACTTCCGGCTCTTCCCAAAAGTCAAATGAGCATTAAAGGTAAATGCCTTGAATCCATTCAGGACACTGAGGTTTCTATAACCACACAGTTAATACATTGTCTTGGTTACTTTTCTCTCATTACTGGGACAAAATATCCAATGCCCAGATTAAAGAGGGAAAAGTTTACATAGCTCCCAGTTTGTAGAGGTTTCAGTTTGTAATCAGCCGGCTGCAAGACAGGTTGGTGTGGCACAGGGGTAACAGTTCACAGTGGCAGAAGACAGCAAAAGCAACAAGAGCATGGCGGGGGGACCCCTTTTCCTCCTTCATATTGTATGCAGGGTATACCTCTTCCCCCCAGGGCAGGTGTAGCAACCACACCATCTCCTCTTGCACATGCTCAGGGTGTTTACAAAGTGAGGTCCCTGGCCCCTTGCTGAGTCACTTAGTTAAACTTCTCAACTTCTCACGTTGACACAATGAACAATATCCTAGAACAGTAAGGGCTTGTGTTCTACACCCCAGGGTGGGGTGTAGAGCTGCTGAGTTACTTAGTTAAGCTTCTAGACTTCTCAAATTGACACATTGTATCAACCATAACATATGAAAAAGAATTTCCAGAAGTGCTTTAAGAAAGTGGCAGAAACATTGGTATACATGCATTCAAAGCAAGGGGGAGTATTCTGAAGGGGATTAATGGCAGTGTGTCTTTTGCTGTAATTTTTAGAAATTTAAACATTTGCTGTAGTATTCAATCACCAAGGAGACTGTCATGATGTCTCTTTTTCTGTCAAATCTGCAGTCTTCTGCATGGTTCCATGCTAACCAAGTAGCACGGTAGTTCAGAGGGCTGGATCTAAACTCATCAAGACCTTGATCAAATCTTCACTACACTACGCACATGACTTGCGGTCAGGAAGAACTCCAGAGCTAAAAGGGCTCTTCAGAATTTCCCCGGGTTCAGCTGAGAAGCAGGCTTTCCTGCGCCCATGGCAATCCATTGGTCAGCGCAGGAGAGTGCAGGGAGATTTTTTTCCTGAACTCCCCTTCCCCTCCTTAACTTCCTGCTTACATTTTCAGCCTTTCAGCATGATAACTTGCTGGCTATGACCCTGAGTTCAGGAAATGGGGGGGTCACAGCCCAGGGGCTAGAATATGCAGGTTTGAAGCAAGTGGTATACGACCCCTCTTCCAGCTCCGATGATAGACTTGGGTGTGTCTTCGGAACCTGGCACGGGAAAACCTGACCTGCTGCAGCCGCGACATGTCAGCTGTCTGCTATGCCGTGAGAGTCCTTGAGAGTCACTGGGAGCCGGTCATCCCTGGCAGGTGCCTCCTAAACCATGAGCCAAGCATCTTTGCCTGCTGTTCTCAGATGCAATCAAGAAAAGCGATCGTGTACCCCACGCTCTTCCTTTCTGCACCAAATGACCAACTTCTAGTGCTTTTCATTCTCTGAATATTCATTTCAAGTTAGAGCCAGCACGTTGGGCTCGAGCGCTGCCTCCCTCTAAGGGATGCTGTTGGCAGAGTAGCGAAGGAAAACAGCGTGGGCAGCATGCAGTGCTGAGGTGCTCTCAGAGGTTTGACAGCTGCATTATAATCCTTACTATTTTTTTTTTTTTTTTTTTTGCGGCACCAGGGATCGAACTCACAACCTCACACCTGCCAGACAGGCTCTTAAGCCACTGAGCCAAACTCCTGGCCCTAGTTTTTTGAGGCAGGGTCGCACTGTGTAGCTCAGGCCGTCCTTGCGCTTGCGTTGTAGCCCAAGCCGGCCTCGAACTCGCAATGCTCCTCTTACCTCAGCCTCCCGAGTGCTGGGATTAAAGGCGTGCGCCACCACGCCCGTCTTAATCCTTAGATTTTCTACCTCTCGGTTGAGGAGCTTTAAGCAAGCAGCCAGTGCACGGGGAAAGCCCTTCTTGCCAAGTCCCCTCGCTGGCTGCCCCCCAGTGAGTCTGTCTCTGCAGCTTTGTCCCCACTCCTCCCCGAGGCCCTGTCCCCTGTGGGACACCAGCGAGGCGAGGAGTTCTCTGCCTTACTCTCCCCCTCGGCCCTGTGGGGAGTCATGAGGGAGACGAGAAGGAAGTTTGAGAGGGCACCAGTCACATGTCAGGTGGCCTACCACAAGCTTGTTCATACAAAGCTTACTCAACTTAAATTTCCAGTGACTTCATTGGAAATTTTAATTCATGAGGTTTTTTTGCCCCCTGAGGAAACAGAAAGATCAACACAAAGGGCAAGTCTCACAAAAGGGACTGTGTGATTTGTTTCCCACTGAATGTTGTCAAGTGACCTTGTCCTTAGAAGCACGGACGGTTCCAGCATGAATGTTAAGTGTGCCCAGCACCCAGAAGTCAGGGTCAGCAGGAGGAGGAGGAGGAGGAGGAGGAAACCTAGAACATCTAGTTTACTGTGGGCCAGGTCTATGCTAGCCTCACTGCTCCTATCGGCCCCATGAGAGAGTCTATTATGATCGTTCCTGATGAGGAAAGTGAGGTAGTCAGATGTACATAACTTGAGTGCTAAGCTTGCCAGGAAGTTTCAAAGTGGCAAAGCTTGGTGTCACAGGGTGTCACCACAATGCTCTATGAAAGTAACACGCGCTGAGTATGTGGGAGCGCAGTTCCCTAACTGAACCCTCAAAAACCAGGAAGCAGCACTGTCTCCTGTTTTACTGATGAAAAGACAGGCTTTTTTTAAAAAAAGGAAGCAATTTACCAAACATCACAGAGCTAGCAAGCCAGGATTAGAACCGGGAATGGAATTCTGCCTTTTAAGGTAAGGTGGCATAGCAAAGAAAGGTGTAGCTTCCCCAAGGTGGCCAGAGGCAGTGGTTGTGTTGGGAAGGTCTGCGCTTGGCAAGCACGGGGAGGGGGCGGGTGACCGTGTAGGGGGACTCTGCACGTGTCCCCGCAGACGGCTGCCTTCTGCTCTAGCGCTCTGCCCTGCAGCCCCGTCCTCAGGCCATGACCTACTTTTGCTCACCCAGTTAGCTGTACGCACTTTTCTTTGTGGAAGAACTATGTCATAGCCGCACCGAGGAACTACCACGTGCTGAGCACAGCGTTCTTGAGGTTGAACATGAAAAAAAAAATCCCTTTACATTTGCAGAACAGTATTTGAATGTTTCCCGGAAAATTAAGCCCAGAGTCTCAGACCTGCCCTTCACTTACTTTCTGGTTGGTTTTCTTTTCACAACAGCTTTCCTAAACCCTGAGTGCGGGGGCCCTGGACTGCAGCACTCATTGCTCTCCGGCTGGTCCCTCGGGATCCAGAAGTTCCTGCCGTCTACTAGGATAAAATCTTTCTCGACTCTGTTTTTCAGCGTGGCATCTTAAATACCTCAAGTTGGATCCCTACTGCCAATAAAATCTGCTGTCTGTGGAGGTCCTGCTGCGGAAATGAAGGAAAGAGTGCGTTAACGTTGGTAAGTGACGAACAGGCAGCAGTCAGGCGAGGCAATTAGACGTTGCTGAAAGAGCTGAGCCGGGAAGTGCGGCGTGACGGAGCTGCGAGAACAGCTCCTGGGGAGGGTCAGACGCAAACCTCCCTTTCTTTCCCCCTTCCCTCTTCACAGGGCATTTTGCTGCTCACGTCCAAACCTGCTGGCTCTGGCGTTCCCTTTCCTTTTCTGCTGCAGGTCTGGGGCCTGGCTCCCACCGCTCCTGCTTAGCAGCTTGCAGCTCCTTGTCCTTGGCTCCCAAATCCGTGAACCATGAGGATTCTATACAGGCACAAAAAGGAGGAACAGAGGAGCTGAAAGCCTGCACATTTCTGGCAGGTGCAGTCCCGGGTCTCCAGCTCCCTGGTCCCCGCCTAACGTTGCTTGGCAGCCCCGCGGCAGGGTGAGGCTCAGCTCTGCCGACGGCGCTCACCCACCATGTGCTCTCCTGGCCTGACTGCCCCAGCTGAGCCTTCCAGTGAACCAATCAAAACGTAGTGCATGCCGTCCCCTGCCCCCCGCCCCCGCCCCCTGCTTCACCGCTGCTTTCCTGGCCTCCCCACACTTCGTGCCCTGCAGGGCCTCTGCTCTTCCGCAGCCTCGCAGCCTCCCTCTCCTCTTCACCTCGACCGTGCCGCACACTCTGGTCAGCGTGTGCTTTGAGCCCCTCCAAGTCTGCCCACTCTGGAGCTTTGCTGTGGCCATCCTTCTCCCTGGAGCACCCCCGTCTGCAGGGCTGGCTCCTTCTCCTCTGCAGGCTCTGCTGACACCTCCACCAAGAGGCCGTCCTCAATCACCTTTCTAAGGGAAACCCCTCACCCCAGCTGTTCTCCTTACTGTTTCCCTCTTTTATTTTCTTCAGAGCACTTAGCCACTCCCAGAAACTACCTTGCTTATTTACATGCTTGCCCTGTGGTTGTCTTCTTCTCGCTGGGCTGTAGCTCTGTGTGAGGGGAACACAGTGCCTATCATACTCTTTGTTGACGCTCCAGAAGCAGCAGTGCAGCTGGTGACCCCTGATTGTGAAGAAATGAAGGAGCATGTAGCATCATTTCCCGTGCTGTATCATTGCCTGTCGGGTTGTCTTTTGCTCAAAAACCTTGATCCTGACTTTCATGTCATACACTTGCTTTACCTGGATTGCACTCACTCATTCAGTAAGCACTCAGTGGAGGTCACATCTCAGGTGCTGTGTTAGCTAATGATTTCATCAAGTCAAGGAAGCTGTGGTCCTTGGCTTTAGAGAATTTCTAACCTGAAACTGAGGAGGTTCCTGCAAGGTGCTAGTAGAGGAAAACCCGAAGTGCCAGAGTAAAGACAGGCAGGTGCGAGATTGTGAGTTCGATTCCCGGTACCAAAAAAGAAATAAACCATAACAAAATGAAGAAAACAAAGCAGTTTGGCCAGTGGCTTACACTGTTTGCTGATCGTTTTGTATGTTGGTCTTCTTGCCCCAATTAGATGTCCAACTTAAGATCACAGATCTTTGTTCTATTTTTTTCTAATACAGTTTCTACCACTTTCTAGCTACAAGACTCTGCTATGCTTTTCTTGGCTTCCATTTCATCATCTGTAAGGTGAGGAGAATATCTAGGGTATAGGGTTGTTGTAAGGAGTAAATGAGCTGTGGCGTGGGCAGCACTTTGCTTAGCATCTGATGCACACACTATCCTCCATCCTAATTGTATCGCCCATGTGATAGACACAGAGGGACTGGAATGCCTCATGAGAGGGGTTAAATAAACATAAACAGCAGTGCTTAGAGTGCTAAAGCATGCAGACCTTCGGGGGGACCCCGGCTGAATTCTATAAGGCCATGAATTGTGTAAGGTGCCATCAGGACTAGGATGGATGCTAACAAGGAGTCACTAGGATTTGACAGTGTTCTTTGTTAAGGGCCTTGGTATCTTCATTGCAAGGCTGAGCCCCCAGCAGTTTAAATCCCTCCCAGTCACCTGTGAGCAGGCTTATTCACAGGTGAGTGCAGCTGAGAGGTCTGGAGCTCCCTGGTCACAGCTGCTTGTAAACAGAGGCTCTATCTTGAGCGCAGCACGTTGAGAATGCTGAGATCACGATTGCCCTCACCCGAGTTTGTTCGTGGAGCAGAGGTTCTCCACCAGGACAGGGAAGCCAGTAAGAACAGAGGCCAGCACCTTCACCTGGCACCTGCCCCTGAGGCAGGAGTATCCCTCGAAGAGAAGTGCATCCTTGCCCCCATTGCCAACTCTGTATTCATTATGAATAGAGATTTTTTTCCCAGAGTGAAAGGTAGACCACAGAACAGAGAGTCCTGACGCTCTCCCTTAAGGAACTAACTGTATCAGAAGCAGGTGTGGGGGAGATTCAAGCCCAAGGGCACTCTCAAAAACACTGAAGGTTAAAAGCCGGGTGTGGTGGCGCACGTCTTTAATCCCAGCACTCCGGAGGCTGAGGTAGGAGGAGCGTTGTGAGTTCAAGGCTGGCCTGAGCTACATAGTGCGACCCTGCCTCAAACTGGGGCTGGGAGTTTGGCTCAATGGTTTAAGCACCTGTCTGGTAGGTGCAAGGTTGTGAGTTCCATCCCTGGTGCTGCAAAAAAAAAAACAAAAACAAAAACAAAAAAAACATCGGAGGCTTTGGAGGAAGGCAGCTAAGATACCTCATGGAAGAACAGACTAACCTATGGCCCAAAAAGGAAACCAAGGAAAGAAACAACTAAGGAAAAGCTGTCCAGGGTCAGAACAACATGGGGTACCTCCTCGTATCCCCCTATTAATTCCTACTCCGGCTGTGTGGACGTGCTGCCACCATCCCTCGCCAGTCGTGCATACCTAGAGGTGACACACAAAAATAAAATGATAAGCCA
>RJWM01010904.1:0-61684 GCA_004363535.1 Dasyprocta punctata
ACAAAGAATCAATGAACAAAGAGCTTGTTCTTTGAAAGAATAAAACAGAGAAACCTTAGCAAAATGTACCAAAAGAATGAAAGAAAAGACCCAAATTAACACAATTAGATACAAAAAAGGGAAAATCACAATGAACAATGCCAAAATCCAGAACATCAAGTACTAGATAAGTACTAAGAAAAATCGTATTCCAACAAATTGAATTGAAGAAATGGGCAGATTTCTAGACACCTATGAACTGCCAAACTGAATCAAGAAGACAAAAATGCTGAAAAATATAATAACAGGACATGAAATTGTGTATTTAATTAAAAATCTAACAAAGAAAAGGACCTGATGGATTCAATGCTGAATTCTTTAAGACCTTCAGGGAAGACGTAATGCCAATAGTCTTCAAAATCTTTAATGAAGCCAGGCGTGGTGGTGCACACCTGTAATCCCAGCACTCAAGGAGGCTGAGGTAGGAGGAGCATTGTGAGTTCGAGGCCGACTTGGGCTACAATGCAACACCGGCCTGAGCTACATAGTGCGACCCTGCTTCAAAAAACTGGGGCTGGGAATTTGGCTCAGTGGCTTAAGCACCTGTCTGGCAGGCGCGAGGTTGTGACTTTGATCGCTGGTGCTGAAAAAAAAACTTTAATGAAATTGAAAGAGGAGTATTTTCAAACTCATTTATAAAAGATAGCATTACCTTGATGCAAACAGCAGACTAAGACCAAAAGAAAACTGCAGGTCAAACTCTTAAAGGAACATAGACAAATGCAAAAATCCTCAACAAGGTATTAGAAAACAGAATGCAACACATCATCAAAAAGATCACACATCATGACCAAGCAGGCTTTATCCCAGGGATGCAAATATGTTTCAACACACATAACTCAGTAAATGTAATAATCCTATAAACAGAATCAAGAACAAATTTACATAATCATCTCAATAGATGCAGAAAAAGACTTCAACAAAATCCAACATTCATTCATGATAAAACCCTAAAGAAGATAGGTATAGAAGGACCCTGTCTCAATCTGTTAAAAGTCGTTCATGATAAAAATACTGCCAACATAATAATAAAGATGGGGGGACTGAGAGCTTTTCCTCTAAAATCAAGATCAAGACAAGGATGTCAAGTATCACCACTCCTGTTCAAGATAGTACTTGAAACATTAGACAGATCAATAAGGCAAGAGAAATAAAAGGGGTACATATATGAAATGAAGAAATCAAATTATCACTATTTGTACATAAAATGATCCTTTACATAAAAGACTCAAAAATTCCATCAAAAGACTCCTAGAATAACTAAATTCAGCAATGTAGCAGATACAAAATCAACAGCATTTCTGTACGTCAATAATGAATCCATGGAGAAAGACATTAGGAAAACAACATCATTCACAGTAGCATCAAGAAAAATGAAATATTTAGGAATTAACTTAACCAGGTGAAAGACAACTACAATGAAAAATACAGTATGCTAAAAAAGGAGATCGAACAAGACATTAGAAAATGGAAAGATATGCCCCATTCCTGGATAGGCAAAACCAACATTATTAAAGAGGCCATTCTCCCCAAACTTATATATAGATTTAATGCAATCCCAATTCAAATACCAACAACATTCCTCACAGAGAGAGAAAGAGAAAAAAAAAAACAGTCCTAAAATTCATATGGAACCAGAGGAGGCTCAGAATAGCAAAAGTAATCTTGGGTAATGAGAGCTGTAGTGGACTGATAACTAGTGGTCAACCTTTAATACCAGCAGAATTGAATCAGTATGGTGCTGAGTGTAGGAGGCACACCTGAGGACTGTTGCTAAGATAAAAAGTAGAACTGGAAAGGAAAAAGTAGTGTGGTTGGTTCTCCTGTTGCGGTTGGTTTTCCTGACGGAGCTTGTCAAGCTTCTTTCCTGATATGAACTTGGTTGCTCTCATTGTCAAAGGAGCTCAAGACCTTGTTGTTGCTAAGAATGGCTGTGGTTCACTTTGGGGGAGCTCAGGTCCTGACTTTGAGCATTGCTTCCTGGCTCCAGAGGGGAAGATGTGTGCTGTTCAGTCTCCTGGAGAAGCTTGTCATGCTGGCTTTCTGATATGAATTTAGCTGTTCTCATCGTCATAGGAGCTCGGGACCTCGTTGTCACTGAGGATGGATGTGGTATTTTTCAGGGGTTCTTACTTTGAGAGTTGCTTTCTGGCTCCAGTGCAAAACCCTCAATCTACTGGCACAGATTCTTCATCCCAATGGCAGACTTTCTAGCTTCCACTGCTGACCTGTGGGCCTTCCCAGTGCAGATCCATGAAAGAGACTTGCATGAGCCATTGTCATGGGCTCTAGTGGTATTCCTCAAGGGCATTGTCATGGGCTCTAGGTCTCCACCCAGATTCATGAAGGACAGTGCTGTGGGATCGAGGCCCTCAGTTGGATTCCTTGGGTCCTAGTGTGTGGAACGATTTCCTGCACTTCTTGTATTTAACTCTTTGGGTGACTATTATAAAATAATTCTGTAAATTATGTGTCCTGTATGTAATTGTTTTCCTTCCAAATCCTGACTACCACAGGGCAAAGAAAGAGGCATCATAATCCTGGATTTCAAGTTGTATTACAAAGCTATAGTGATAAAACCAGCATAGTACTAACACAAAAATTGGTATGTGGACCAAAGAAATAGAATGGAGAAAGCAGAAACAACTCCAGACACATTCGGCCACTGTATCTTTGACAAAGGGGCCAAAAACACATGCTGGAGGAGACAGAGCTTCTTTAGCAAATGATGCTGGGGAAACTGGCTATCCACATGCAGAAGATTGAATCTGGACCTATATCTCTTACCATATACTAAACCAAAATCAAAATAGTTCAAAGATCTAAATAGTGAAACAGAAACACTTAATCTGCTGGAAGATAAGGTAGGTAAAACACCTGAAATCATAGGTATATGCAAAAACTTTCTGAACAGAACACTAGTTACACAAAAAATAACATTAAAAAATCAACAAATGGGATTATATCAAAGCAAAAAGCTTCTGCACAGCAAAGGAAACAATCAGCAGAATGAAGAGACAACATATGGAATGGAAAAAAAATTTTAACAACTACATTTCAGATGGAGGATTAATATCTAGAATATACAAAGAACTCAAAAAAATTAGAACCCCAAAATAAAAAACCCAATCGAAAAATGAGCAACTGAAATGAATGCACACTTCTCAGAAGAAGAAAGTAAAAATGACCAATAAATACATGAAATAATGTTCAACATCACTGGCCTTTAGAGAAAAAAAATTAAAATAGCACTGAGATTCTATCTTACTCCAAAGAGAATGGCAATCATCAAGAAATCTGATAATATCAAATACTGGTGAGGCTGTAGGGAAAAAGAAACCCTTCTACACTGTTGGTGGGAATGTAAACTGGTACAACCTTTATGGAAATCAGTATGGCAATTCCTCAAAAATCTAAAAGTAGAAATTTCAATTTACTCATTTATCCCCTTCTAGGTATCTTCCCAAAGGAGCTAAAGACATCATATCACAGATACATGCATACCCATGTTTATGGTAGCACAATTCATAAGAGCTAAATCTTGGAAACAGTCTCTACATCTATCTACAGACAAATGGATAAAGAAAATATGGTACTTATACATAATGGAGTAATACTTCACCACAAAGGAGGATAAAATTGAGTCATTTGTAAGAAAATGAATGTACCTTATTTCCATAGTGTTAAATGAAATAAATTGGACACACACACTTAAATACTACATCGTTTCTCTTATATGAGGAAACCAAAGTAAATATAATTTTTAAAACAAAACCAAAAGATGATAGGAAACAGGAAGACAGATATATTGCATGTGAGAAGGAGACTAAGAGACGGAAGGAAGGTATGGTAAGGGAAGGGAAGGGAATATGAAAAAAATCAAGATTTGTTAAGTATATGTACCTACTCCCTAATAAAAATGAACACATTATGTACTGCAAAAATGTACTAATAAAAATAAATAAATGAAAAATAAAATGCTGGGGTATAAATACAACAAAAGAAATGAAAGACTTCTACACTGAAAGCTATAAAACATTGTTAAATACAATTCAAGAAATTCTAAAATGAAATTTTTCAAAAAGGACATTCCATGTTCATATATCAGAAGACTTACTATTTTTAAGATGGTTATACTACTCACATTTATCTACAGTCTTAACGCGACTCCTATCACAATTATAGGTGATTCTTTGCAAAAAAAAATGATAAACTAATTCTTAAACTTATGTGGAATGCAAATAGAACCCCAAATCAAAATTGAAATAGACTTTATGATTTCAAAATTTACTACAAACCTACAGAAATCAAGACAGTATGGTTCTGCTTTAAGTACAGACATACAGCCGGGCGTGGTGGCGCACGCCTTTAATCCCAGCACTTGAGAGGCTGAGGTAGGTGGAGCGTTGTGAGTTCGAGGCCAGCTTGGGCTACAGCGTGAGCGCAAGGCTGGTCTGAGCTACATAGTGTGACACCACCTCAAAAAACTGGGAGTTTAAAAGCCGGGCGTGGTGGCGCATGCCTTTAATCCCAGCACTCGGGAGGCTGAGGTAGGTGGAGCGTTGTGAGTTCAAGGCCGGCTTGGGCTACAACGCGAGCGCAAGGCCGGCCTGAGCTACATAGTGCGACCCTGCCTCAAAAAAACCAGGGCTGGGGAGTTTGGCTCAGCAGCTTAAGCGCCTGCCCTGGCAAGCGCAAGGTTGTGAGTTCAATCCTCAGTGCCGCAAAAAAAAAAAAAAAAAAAAAAAGTACATACATACAGGTCAATGGAATAGAATCAAGTTCAAAAATGAACATTTTCATATATGTTTGACTGATTTTCAACAAGAGTGTTAAATAATTCAATGAGGAAAAGGATAGTTTATAGCACATAATACTGGCATAAACTGGATATCCAATAAAAAAGAACACAATTGGACCCATCATACAATATGTAAAAATTAAAATGTAACATATGCCTACAATAACAGATAAAACTATAAAGCTCTTAAAAATAAACTGAGAAGTAAATATTTGTGATTTTCATTTAAGCAATAGTTTCTTAGTTATAAGATCAAAAGCACAAGTACAATGTTTTTGCAATAAATTACATCACCCAAGAAATAAAAAAGACAAGCCTTCGAAAGGGAGAAAGTATCTGCAAGTCACATATCTGATGAGAGACTTGTATCTAGGATTATAAAGAACAATTTTAATTCAGCAATAAAAAGACAACCTAATTTTAAAATGACAAAAGGGTTTGAAGAATCTTTTCTCCAAAGATATACGAATGATCAAAGAAACAAAAAGATATTCAACATCATTAGTCATTAGGGAAATAGACATAAAAACTACAATAAATACTGTTTCACATCCACTAGTATGACTATCATTAAACAAACAGACAATAAGTGTTGGAAAGGATGTAGAGAAATTGGAATTTTCATGCACTGTTGGTGGAAATGTAAAATGATCAACTACTTTGGAAAACAATTTGTTAGTTCTTCAAAATGTTGAACAAAGAGTTATCATATGACCTAGAAATTTCATTCCTAGATATACCTAAAATAAACAAAAATATATAACAAAACCTTCTATGGAGTATACATTCTACAGCACCACTATTTGTAATAGCCCAAAATTGGAAACAACTCAAGCATCCATCAACTGATGAAGAGATAAATAAAATGCAATATTATTTGTCATATAACAGAGTATTATTTGTCAATAAGAAGAAATGAAGTACTGATGTGTGTTGCAACATAGATGACTATTTAAAATATGGTAAGTGAAAGAAGTCAGTTACAAAAGACCACATATTATATGATTTGATTTCTATTACATGTCCAGAATAGTCAAATCTGTAGAGACAGAGAACTGGTGTATTGGGAAGGAGAATAAAAAGTGACTATTAACAGGCACAGGATTTCTTTTAATCCTAAAATTAAATTGTAGAAATGTTTGTGAAGCCCTGCGAGTATACTAAAAAACATTGAACTGTGTGCATTAAATGGGTGAACTATGTCTCAAGAAATACGATGAAGAAAATCTCCAGGTTCCATAAAGTATTGGTGGTGATGCAGATGATGGGGGTTGGGGCTCAGAGGAAGGGCAACGACAAACCTAAACCAAACCAAGCCACCTTGTCTGTTAGGGTCTGTTCCCAGAAAAGAGGGAATCATTATGCATTTGAAAGCAACACCAAGAGTTGTTGCCTACATTAAGAAATTCCATTTTAAAGAAATAAAGGTAACACAAATCCTGAAACTTTGGAAGTTAGGCATAATCTTATGCAAGCACTCAAAGCTATTGTTACCACTTGCAGAACATGTTTTTCACGTCTATTTACTTTAAACCATGGCATGGCTTAGGAAGAGCTGAAATTTCCACATCCTATAATGAAGTGCAATTTGTAATTATTACTTGGCTGCTCATATAAATCCTAAATAAATCCGTGGAGTTTCTTTTCCTAGTACAACATGAATAAATGTGAGTAATTGCCATGTCTGCTTTACCTACCATTTTAAGCAGCTGAAAGTAAATACTGAAAATAGTTGGTAAGTATCCAAGTTTGAACAGCTGTTTGCCTAAAGAAAAGATACACATCTTTAAATTTAGGAACAATTGAGTCAAAGCAGATTACTGCCTTGTTCTGATTTCCTTACATTTAATGGCGCTCAATTTTAACTGTCCTAATTTATGTAAATTTTCATCACAAATGTTTTCAGATTAATTTTGGATGTAAGTGCCAATAAGATGTAAACAATTAGATAGAAAAAAATACAGAGGTCCTCAACAAATAAGTGAAGCCAAGTTTACTCCAGACATGAGGCACTGAAGATAACAATGAGAATAAATATGAGAATGAAATTTTTCAGAGCAAAACCTTTTAAGGACTTAGGATGGAAATAAAAACCCTGATAGTCAAATAAGTTTTTAAAAGGTCAGTCATTTAACACTTTGTAATAGGACAGTGGTAACATTATAACAATACAAATTTGGTTTAGTCAGAGTCCTAGACAATGAGATGTGTGTGAAATTCTCTCTTCTCAGCTCAGTGAATTTTTCCCACAATGAAACCTTTGCACAGCAGCACAACAGCATCACCATCAATAGCCTCCAAGACTCCAGTGAATTTCCTTTCTAAATTCACGCTGAGGAACCTTAACACAGTGAAATCAATTCAGAATTAAGAACTAGATTTTTCTATTTCTGTGTTTCCTCCCCACAGTTTCCTATTAGTTGTAAGAAACTGTTATGAATATCCCCCAGAACTTTATTAAATTAATAAAGTTGCTTGCTATGGTTTGTCCACTCCAGGGCTCATATGTTGGAGGCTTGGTTCCCAGTGTGGCAGTGTTAAGGTGATGCGAACTTTTTTTTTTTTTTTTTTTTTTTTTGCGGAACCAGGGATTGAACTCACAACCTCGCGCCTGCCAGGGCAGGTGCTTAAGGCACTGAGCCAAACTCCCAGCCCTGGTTTTTTGAGGCAGGGTCGCACTAAGTAGCTCAGGCCGGCCTTGCGCTCGCGTTGTAGCCCAAGCCGGCCTCGAACTCACAACGCTCCGCCTACCTCAGCCTCCCGAGTGCTGGGATTAAAGGCGTGCGCCACCACGCCCGGCTAGGTGATGCGAACTTTAAGAGGTGGGACTTGCCGCCCCTCCAATACCCAGCCCTGGCCCAGAGGAAGAACCCATGCCCCGTGGCCCTACTGCCATCAGAGGAGCATTGGTGAGCTGGGTGAGCTGTCACCCTACACCTCTCTGCCATGCTGGAAACCTCAGATCGGAGGAACCCAGGTGCCTAGCCCCATCCCCTGCACCGCAGGACAGACAGGCAGTGCAGGAAGAGCCCGGGACTCAACAATCAGTTGATTCGGAGGAACACAGGAAAATGTCAAGGCAAAGGAGCAGGGTGCAATCTCAGACCTCCAGTCCACACAGAGCAAGTCCAGAAGACATAGACACAAAAAAGATTAGAAGTCACACATCTGAAATTTCTGAAATGATAGCAACTGAAGTAAAGAGACAACTTACATTGTTTGATTAACTTTGCCTGCCTGCATCTGGTAGTCTGAGCAACTATTTAGAGGCTAATGATGTGCAATATAGTAACTATTGTTGATTTCTTTCCTGTCTTGTTTTTGAAATCCAGTATCATTCTCATTGTTTTGTTTTGCTTCATTTTATTATTTTGCTTTGTTTTATGCTCTTTAAAATAAAAAAAAGAGGTGGGGCTTCTTAGTGCATGGTAATTAGCTCACTGGAGGGGCTTCCCTCAGAAGGGATTGAGGTAGTTTTGTGAGATCCCAGTTAATTTCCATGAGAGGTGCTGTCTTAAAAGAACAATCTCAACATCTCCCCACTCTTTGGTGTCTTCTCTTACCCTGTGATCGGTTCTTCTCCTTTGTACTCCCACCATGACACCATTTACTATGTTGCAATGAAACCATAAGACCCTCATTGAGCCAGCAGATATTGCTTCCATGCCCTTTGGCCCCTACAAAATTGAGCTAAATAAACTTCTTTTCTCGAAAAGTACTCAGCATTTGGTATTTTGTTACAGTAATGGGAAATGAGCTAAGATATTGCTTTTCAGAGCTTCTCCATTTGACAAGATAATTTTCAGGAAGGATATTATTTTTACTCTCCAGGTACTCATATGCACACATTTAACATTTAACTCTTGCCTATATTTTTAGCTCCTTAGCACTTTTCTGCAATTCAAGGCAAAACAGAGATATAGCAAAAGAGGAAGTCAGAAAGATTACAGGTCTGAACACAATTCTATACATCATTGCTAGCTCTTAAATGTAGACACCCATGTGCAAGGTCCAAAGCAACACCTTAGAGCAAAAATAAGTCATTGCTTACACAAGCAAGGAGACAAGGACTCTGGTCCTGCAAATGCAAGAAAAGTTGCTATTTATTTTAGTGCAAAAATAAGAAGAAGAAGAGGAAAATAACTGCAAAAGAAGTGTTCAAGGAAAAAGGAGTGCTTTGAAGGAAAAAGAGAAAATGCATCATGCAAGCAGAACGGACCACTGCAAGGACAAGAGGCCAGTGGCACAAAGTTTACTGCTGCCATCCTTTTATGTCTTCTTTGATGGTTGATCCAGGTGGTCCCACTTGATTTTATGCTAGATTTGGCATGGAGTACTAGGCTCAGCTTGTTCATAAGTCAGAAGAGTGATATCAGGTGCCAGGTTCAGCATACTGTCATATCAGAAGATTGGTAGTGGGTGTAGGACTTGGCTTGATCTTGTGTCAGGCTCAGGAGCTGCTGCTCTGTCTCCATAGCTAGCAACTCTCTTCAATTGGCAGGTCATGCCCAATTTCTCCAGCCATGTTGCCATGCTCTAGTCTCCTACTTCATTCTGATTTACAGAATTATGAGGCAATAAATGCACATCGTGTGATGGTAGTGGTTGTTGTCACTTTGTTTGGTGGGGGCTTTGGGATTTTTTTGTTTTTGTCACTGTTTATTTGGTTTTTGCAGCACTGAGGATTGAATGTAGGGTCTCTGCTTACTAGGAAAGCACTCTATCCCTGAGTTACAGCCCCAAACCTATTTTACTTTGTATTGTTTTATCTTATTTTAATATAGTCTCACTGAGGTGAAGAAGTCCAGCACTGGCAACCAGAGCGGACTCCAGGAAGAGAAAGAGATGGGCCTCTCGAGAACCCGCCCCCCTGGGTCTGAGTGGCTCCAACCAGAAGACTACTAGTCTGCCTTCCCAGGGACTGTGTAACTAGTGCGGACTCCAGGAAGAGAAACATGCACCTCCAGAATGGCTACCGGTGCACAGGCTAAGTATCAAGGACAATCTCCCCACCAAGGTACATAAAACAACTAAATGCTAGTATTGTTTTGTTGATTTTGCAGGCCTAGGGCTAGCAGCCTGAGCATCTCCTTGGAAGATGACAATAGGCAATGTAGCAAATATGGGGGATTCTGTTCTGTCTTGTCTTCAAGGCCCAATATTGTTCTCATTGTTTTTGCTTTATTCTGATTAATTTTTTTGCTTTATTTTATATTCTGTTTTTATTGGTTTTATTGTACTTTGTTTGTGGTTTAATTTTACTATACCTGTTAGAATGGTCAACTATTCTGAAAATAACAAGATATACTATAGTAGCTATTGTTTTCCTAGTATCTTTCTTTGAAGTTCTGTACCAGTTCTACTGCTTTGTTTTGGTTGACTTTGTTCTATTGTGTTTTGTTGGATTTTACTATCTTTAAAATTAAAAAAATAAAAAAATTAATATAGTCTCACTGTAATGTCTAGTCTCACTATTTTGTGCTGAACTTGCAATCCCCCTATTTCAGTCTCCCTATTATCTGGGATTACAGGTGTGCACCATCATGCCCAGCTAAATTTGTGTTGTTTTAAGTCTACATTGAATTTGTTATAGCAGCAATAGAAAACTAATTTTATAAACAATGTATATTGAATACCAGATAACAAGTGTTATGTCAAACATTTGCTGTATACTACCTCACTCACTGTCTTTGTTATTCCCAGTCTCAGAGTTGAAGAACAAATCTATTCATAGGTCCAAGCCACCCAGCTGGCCTTCCTCACCCATGTCAGGATAGGAATCCATTCATTTCCACGTGACTCCAGAATCCTTGACCATCTCTGTAAAATGGCCAAATGTTGCCATTCACTAATAAAGGATCCAATTTTAAACACATATACACATAGAAAGTTTCTGAAAGAAAACAGTGCAAAATGTTCATAGTAGTATGTTTGGATAGTAGTTTTATTTACTTATTGTTACTTTGTTATACTTTCTTATAGGATAGCCCTTCCTGGACCTCATCATAGTCCAGTAGAGTTTATATTTGTAATCCCATGGATAAGTTATTGGAATTCCAATAAGCAATTCCAATCTACCATTTCCAGTGCAATTCACAGAGAGAATAAAGACACTAAAGCATTATTTGTAGTTGTGGGGAGCCAAGAGGGTTCTAAGTCCAGTTCAAATAATAGCTAACCATAACAAAGGCCTCAACCCAGGGCTGAATCCAGGTTTTATTAATTCGTGAAAAGGAGAGTGGCTCAGGGATGAATGACTGAGAGAAAGATGGGAAGAACCTAAGTAAGTAGGTACAAACATGAGTGCTGTGAGCTGGGCTAGATAGGAGGCCTTATAGCACCTCTGCAATATGCAGGGAAAGAGATATACGCAGAAAGAGTAACCTGCATAGCACAGTTTGGGGGAATATCTAATGTTTTGGAGTGGGTGCTTCAACTTTGATGAGTAATCTTCATGCCCTGAGATGTCATAGATTCTTTTGCAAGCTTCAGTATCAGCCAACTGCGTGACCTAACTCATGCATACTACTTGGGAGCTACAGGCAGGGC
Organism: Dasyprocta punctata; assembly: GCA_004363535.1. NCBI lineage: Eukaryota > Metazoa > Chordata > Mammalia > Rodentia > Dasyproctidae > Dasyprocta > Dasyprocta punctata. The sequence continues at coordinate 11,390 of RJWM01010904.1, forward strand.
ATCACTGACCTGCGGCATTGCTTTAAAGACTACACATCAGCACCTCCCCTGGGCCCATTTGCATTGCTTAAAGCCAATTGAGGGGATAAAGAAATATCCTAGCCAGCTCTGTACATATCAATACACAGAAATAGGGCCAGGTTTAGCCAAAATGGAGACAACTGCTCTTCTTTCAAAGGTGAGCCATCCTGGTGGTTTTCCACATTTTCAGGCCTCCCTTATAGGATATATGACTCAAGTGACTTGAAAAGAAGTCCACTGGGGTTTTTCAGGGAACATTTCTTTGCTTCTCTAATACCAATGACAGAAACTGCCTGTGAATCCCTATATTATTATGCACAGTAACTATTTCCTTATTTGTTTCTCTTAAGTAAATTACTTTCTCATGGAGAAATCAACCACATTTAGGTACTTGCATTTTGCAAGGTTGGCCTGTAGGTTATCCTCATTTATGAGGTTTTCTAATTTGATTTCTAAGACTCATTTTTGAAAAATTTTCCTTGACTTTTTAAAATGTTTATCTGAGATTCAATAAAATTACCCAAGCCAAGACAAGGGTCTAAAAACAGGGGCATCTATAACAGGACACCCATTTTATCTAGTAAAATCTTAGACATCCTAAGAGGAAAAAGTCATCTCATCTTCTTTTTAAACAGCAGGACTGAAAGCAGAACCCACGACTGTACTTGGGTGGGTTGCTGAGTTTTCATATTAGATGATTGGACTATCTGTGTCATGTCTCTGTCAGTTTTCAAATTCCACTTCATTCCACTACTCCCCTTCGAACAGAAAATACTTATTTCATTGGATTAATTTGAAGGGCTATTTCTTTTTTTCTTTCTTTCTTTTCTGTACCAGGGATCGAATTCATGACCTTGCACCTGCCAGACAGACACTTGTGTCACTGAGCTAAATCCCCTGCCCTAAAGGGCTATTTCTATAACTAGAAAAAATACCTCTTTAGATGAAGGTGACACCTACTGATAAACATTTCACATGTCTTCTGGTTATCTGAATGGAAAATTCTTCTTTAGGCCCAGCATGGTGGCACATGGCACATGCCTATAATCTCAACTATGAAGAGGCTGAGACAGGAAGACCACAGGTTTGAAGCCAGCCTAGGCAAATTAACCAGATGCTGTCTCCCAATAAAATTTTAATAGGACTTGGGGTATATCTTAGTGATACAATACTTGCCTAGCATGTTTAAGGTCCTGGGTTCAATTGGGAGATACAGAGATAGAGATAGAGAGACTGACTGTCTTTTAGATTTTTTTTTTTTTTTTTGTGGCACCTGGGATTGAACTCACAACCTCACACCTGCCAGGGCAGGCGCTTAAGCCGCTGAGCCAAACTTCCTGCCCTAGTTTTTTTGAGGCAAGGTCGCACTATGTAGCTCAGGGCCAGCCTTGCGCTCAAGTTGTAACCCAAGCGGGTCTCAAACTCACAACGCTCCTCCTACCTCAGCCTCCCGAGAGTGCTGGGATTAAAGGCGTGCGCCACCACGCCCGGCTACGCCCGGCTTTTTAGAATACTTTTATTAGTACATGTTTATAGTACATAATGTTTATATTCCTTGTGGGGAGTTAGTACCTGTATATAATACATTTTAATCCCTTTTTTCTTTCCCTTTCCTTTTCCTCCTGAGAGAATTCTTCATCACTACAGGAATACTAATACCGAGATTCAAGACTTCTCCAGATATAATCATTCCATAGATGATCTAATCATGTCCTGTAACCTTAAATGCCATACACAGACTGATTTATCCTACCCCAACCTTTACCCCAGACAAATCTCTAGCACATTCAACATCAATTCAAAGTTCATAAACTCTCAGTTTTATGGAATCCCCTCCAACCGTCTTCCCCAACTTACTGAATATTTCCATTCTTTCAAAAATCTGACTCTTCTCTCTTACTCCATACTCAATAAACCATCAGTGTCCCAAACACCCCACTTCCAAAATATGTATAGAACCTGACAGCTTCTCACCACCTCTATCTCTGATGCGGTAGCCGTTTTTAAAATTGCTGAAGCAAATTACTACAAACTTCAAACGGCTCAAATGCATTACAGTTTTATAATTCAGAAGTTGGAAATGGGTCTTACCATGCTAAACTAAGATGCTGACAGACCTGCATCTGGAGGCTCAATTTTCTGGCTTTGACTAGCTTCTAAAGACCACCACATTCTGTGCCTCATTACCCTCTCAAAATTTGCTCTGACCTCCTCTGCCACCTCCTTCTCACATTTAAGGACTCCTTTACATTAGATGCACCCAGAAATCCAGAATAATCTTTCTATTTTTAAGGTCAGCTAATTAGCAATTTTAATTCCATCTGGTACCATGGCAATTCCCTCTTGCCAAGTAACATATTCAGAGATGAGGACCTGGATTTTTTTGGCAAGGGGTTGGAGGTACATTATTCTGATTATTCTGCCTAACTACAACCATTCTGATATAAATTCTGAATTTTAATTACCAAATCATCCAATAGTCTTCAAACGAGTTTCTCTGCTTCCACCCTTGCTTCTTTATGCCTACCCAATTTTTCCCAAAGAAAGCAGATTATTTCACATAAAATTAAAGTATGACCATGCTGAGGATGTAGCTCAGTGGTAGAGCACTTGCCTAGCATCCACAAGGTCCTGGGTCCAATCCTCAACACTGAAAATGTAATAACAACATCAACAATAATAATAATTAAATGGGATCATGTGACTCCTTGGCTAAAATCCTCTAATGGCTTCTCAAAGTTCAGTACAAAGCCAAAGTTCTCAACAGAGCCTAGAAGGTCCCTGCTAATGCTTCACTCAATGTTTCCCATCTTCCTACCCTTCATTCAGCTCCAGTCGCACCAGCCCTCCTGCTCTTCTCTAACTTAGGCAACCCCTCACCCCCAAGCCCTCTACACACCTTGTGCCTGGCACACTATTTGCCCAGATATCCATAAGACTTATCCCCAAGCTTCCTCAGGTCTTTGCTCAAATGTTATTTTATCAGAGAAGTCTTTCCTGATTAAATTACCCTATCTAAAATACCATCCTCTACCCCTAAATTCTCTATCTGATATACACTGGATGTTTGTGTCCCTCTAAATTCCATGCATTGAAGTCTAACTCCCAGTGTGGTGTTATTTAGGAGTGGAGCCTTTTAGACATAATTAAGTTTAGAGGAAGTCATTAAATGTAGAACTTCCATGATGGGGTAAGTGCCCTAATAAGAAGGCTAAAATTATCTGTCTCAGCTGTGTATCCAGCAAAAAAGTGGTCATCTGCAAACCAGAAAGATGAACTTCATTAGCCAGCACCTTGATCTTAGATTTTCAGCCTCAAGAACTGTGAGAAATAAGTATGTGTTGCTTAAACTACCAGTCTATTTTGTCATAGCAGCTCAAGCTAAGACATCGCCTTCACTCTTCATTTTCTTCACAGTACTTGTACACTTGTTTAGTATTTAGCTCATTCCAGAAGGAACTATGTGCTTTTATCTTTCACTGTTTTCTTAGCATCTGTATACTGAGATTCTCAGTAACATTCAATAAATATCTATTGAATGAATAAATGGAATCCAATTTTTTAACTCTACTACTGCTACCTAATGTATAATTGACTCTTTGTGTCACTAGTTCAAAACAGCTTTCTCCTCTCCAGAAACGAAAGTTACTAAATTGTTGATGACTAACATAAAAATTATAGGGCTATAAAATGAAAGGCAATTTGTTTAAATTTAAGGCATAGAGAAAAACACTTATAATACATTTTAAAGTTTGTGGCTAGTGAAGTAATTCATTATGAGAATACTAATTGAGGAATGGACAGAAAAGACGTTCCATAAGGCCACTATTTTTCAGTACAGGATAGAGTTTTGCTTGTCTGTTTTCATTTTCTGTTTTTTCTAATCCTGAGCTGTGGTAACTTTAAGCTGATGGAAAAAAATTCTGATCTTCTATATGATTTGGTCCTTTTATTAGACAAAATATGAGGAAATGTGGTCTGTTTTATAATTTTTTTTCTAAATGGCTATCTAAATACAGATAACAGTACACAGACAAAGTGGAGTAACAGGTTCTGCTACTCTACCCAGCTCACCTGTTACCTGATACATCCACTCAGATGGCAGAACCAGCAATGCAGTGGGGTGTAATGCAGTTGGAAATTTGCCCAAGCTGACCCCCTAAATGCAAGAAGTAGCCTTCAGGTTGAGAATTGTGGAGGCTGGGACAAATCATTAATTGACAAATGCCATTCGTATAATTTCAGAACATAGTGAAAAAAGGAACTCCAGACAAAAAGAATAGAATAAAAGTCAACATGAAGACACTGAATAATATGTAAGATTTCCTTTGAAGATCAAGTCAAAGTAATACAAAACATCATCTGAAGCTTAGTTTTATCTGTAGAACTCAAATAGTTTACTTTTACCGAGATTTTCACACTTGGTCTCTAAAAACAAAAAAAGGAGGATGGTCTGTTTCATGTGGTACATGCCAGTTTCTCAAAACAACTTATTTTTCTTATTTCAAAAAATTTGCTTTGAGGATAGTCATTCTATGTCCACAAATAAAACTGTGCATATATTACACACACACAGATACATATATGTTTTGCAAGATTTATGATCAATGTTTACATGTATTTTAATCATAAACACTGACCATAAATGTCACATTATAGTTTATGAAATTACATATTTATATAATATAAATTTATGCCATGTATTTCTAAACATTGACCATAAATCTTAAAATTTACATATTAGAAAATTAAATATTATGCAATATATATGTGTATAAATATTGACCACAAATCTTACAAAATTATACGAATGATCATTACAAACAAAAGTGCCTAGCACCTGTTTTAATAATTTGTGGCCTCTGAGAATTTGCATTTTCCTTAGGCAATTGTTTAGGCCACTTCGCCTGCCTGATTTTTATCTTCTGGCAGCTGAAATAAAAGTTTTGTATAGTAACAAAATTACCTATTCTTCTAGGACTGAGGGAAGTTGAGTAGTGACAGAAACAGTCACCCAGAGACCAGGCTTGTGGGCTTAGAATCCTCAAATGACTAGTGATTGGAAGATTCCCAATAGGCTTCCTGTAGTAGAAAATTAAACCTAACTTCTCAGAGCCTCCCTTTCCTTCTTACAAAACTATGGCATTATATAATTTTAAAGTGGCTAATTAGTTTCTAGGTCTCTTCTTGGTCTACATAATTCAAAGCTGCTAGAAATATTTTAAAAGTTGATGTATGTGTGTATACCTCTACATGTGCACCTATGTACACACGCACAGTTCCACTGTGAAAAGGGGAAGAGATAACACAATGCTTCATAGGAGGACTTTACAGCGCATTATTATCAAGACGTTCTTGCTCCTGTAGAGAAAAAAAGTAAGTTTCTGGGTGGCATTCGGTTGCAGAAAGAGTTGTGAACGGCCAGATTTGGCAAAGAGTTCCATGCATTCCCCACTCAGGCTCGGGGCGCCTTACTTGGAATACAGGGCAGTGGTTTAGGGGACCACATCCCAGCTCAGCTGGGGACCCAGCGGAATTTGTAACCACCACTGGCTGTCCGGATGGTGAAGGCGTTGCCCTGGGGGAAGGCAAGGGTTCGGATGGTGCTGTGGCTACGGATGGGGGTGCTAAAGGAGCCGCCTTCCTCCAGTTCGCTGTGGCTCAGGTTCGAAGCGCTAGGGCTGCAATCGGTGCGCAGTCCCCGAAAGGCTCCGTGCAGGTTCCCGGGCCTGCAGTCAGCGCTCCCGGGCTCCAGCTGCATCCGGGGCCGCTTGGGATCCCGGTTCTGCAGGGCTTCATCGCAGCGCTGGGAAATCTCGCTTAGGATAGCGTCCACTTCCGCGCAATCCTGGCCTGCTACACTGACCAGCTCCTCTAGGCTCCTTTTGGCTGTCGCTTTGATCAGGAAGGTCTCCGCCGCTGCCCCGAAATCTCGGGACTGTGTGATCATCAGCTTCTACGAAAGATGAGGAAGAGCGCCGCCCTGGGGCCAGCCGGACTCTCCCCGTGTGGGAGACGCAAAAGGAGACCTGGGTGCCTTGTGCACCTCGAGTCTAGTAGGCTTCTACTTTCCCAGACCCGATCGGGCCAACACTGGCAGCAGGAGTGGGGACTGGAGGAGGCATCGCAGGGTCCCACAGGCCTGCGCCCCACTTACATCCAGCACTGAGGCCAGGTGCCGGGTCCGGCTGGCGAGTTCTTTGAGCTGCACGTTCCGCTCCTTCAGTGAGGCGATCTCCTCCTGTTTCTGGGTTAGCGTCACGTGTAGCTGCAAGAGGAGACCCAAGTAGGGATAGGCCACCGAGCTCGCTGTCAGCTGCACGAGTTAAACCCAGACCCTGGGGTCTCATCAGGAATTGAGGCCCCAGGGTCATTTACACTCCTGAGAATAATTAATTTATTTGATTTTTTTAAGTACTTGGATTTAAAGTAGATCTCACTGTGTAGGCAGTGCTGAAGAGTAGTGACTTGAGCAACAGGCAGATCTGGGTTTTGCCTCTGACGTTCAACTACCCCATAACTCAGATAAGTAATCTGTAAATCAGGACTAGGAAGAGTATCTAGCTCAGGAGCTTATTAAATAAAAGGAGAAAATACAGTACACTAACGAACCCAGTGCCAGGCACATAAAAGGTCTTCAATAAGTATTGGCAGTTCTGTTTAAAATCTGGTGATGTAGGATTATTTCCACCTAGCGAATCTGGAAACAGATGGAACTGCTGGAGCAGTGACAGCTGCATAAACGACCAGCCAGCCGGTCCACCGATCAGAAGCCCACACGACGCATCCTTGCCAAGCAACCCCCACTTCAGTCCTAAGCTCCAGACCCTGTCCCCACCAGTGTCCTACTTGGTTATTCTCGACCAGAGCGTCCCCCAACGCCCTCTGATTCTGGTCGGCCACCTCCTTCCAGTACAGCTCCAGCGGCGGAGGTGGCTCCTCTGGAGGGCGTAGTGGTGGCGACTGCAGGGCCTGTGGGTCTAGCGGTGGGGAGAAGCCAGGATCAAAAGGCGATATGTCCTCGTCGCAAGGAGAGAAGGGGAAGTCACTGTCGGCCAGGGGAGGCGACATCAAAGAGGATGTGTCTGGCAAAAGAGCAAGAGCTGGATTTGCTGCCTCGGACTCATGCCCAGCTAGCTACAGGGGCAACATGCCACACCAGGTGTAGCGGGTCATGAGAAGATGTATTCACTTAGGTGAGGTACAGATGGCGCCTTGCACTCTGCAAAGCCTTCCACTGTCAGGCCCTTCTTCATCCCTGTACAAAGCAGGTGGTCTGCATACACCTGCTGAATTTACCTCCGTTGAATCCTGCAAACCTGGCTGGGCCCAGAAGTCACGCAATGCCTTCCCTCCTCTGCACACTCTTGTCACTCAACCTCTCCCTAGGCACATCACGAATATCTCTAGATCCCTCTCCCAGAACTCACACGGACAAACCAAAAAAGCACTATAGACCCAGTGATTTAATTCCATTGGAGGGAGGAGGGCGTCCTAAATATGGACTAGCCTTGCCCTTTGGTGAGATTCTGGCGAGTCATTGACAGGTGGCTGTGTTTACCACCTTCACTACCATGAAATATGAACCAGTCGGATTCAGGAGTGGGGAAAGACCCTTCGTTCCCGTTATTTAACTGCAAGGAGACTGCACTTGCCTGCAATGAGATCATCCACTGTGTCTCTGAATTTCTGCAGATCGAAGTCTGTTTCTGTTTGCAAGGAATGATCCTAAAATAAACCAGGGGTGTAGAAACAGTCAACATCGAGTCTGGCCCTTTCAGAACCAGTCCTAGGTGGATAGGAATTCTCCCAGTTTCTGCCGAGGGTCTGCACTCACTTGCATTCGCAGCCAAGTCGTGTACCTGAAAATCCATGCCCCATCAGGCACAAGGACCCCAGCAGCTTGCACTGTGCTGCTGGGAAATGAGACAAACAAAGCACAGACACGGTCTGCTAGGCAGCAGCCAGCGGATAGCGCGGGGCGCGCAAACTGTGCACAACCGTTGTCCGTCCTTCCGTGCTGTGGGAGCCCGAGCCACCTCAGTGACTCGCACAGATAACCAGCTTCCTCCGTCGCAGGTCTTTGTGCACCCGCGAACCTCAACTCCAGCTTACCCCCGACTAGTCAAGAAGTCACTGCTCTAAGCAAGGAGGTCTCGGCTTAAGTACCTGAGCACCGGTCCTTTCCTCCTAAGAGCCAACCGCTGGCAGAGTCCTCCAACGTGATAACGTGAAACCCTGCTCTCCAAAAAGGCTGTCACCAATAACCAGCCACACACACCTCCAGGAAGGGAAGGGAAGGGTGAGCTGTAATTGAAGGTGGCAGGGATGTTATGGAAATTGCTTCTGTTCACCAAGAAGTAGGCGTGGACTCTAGTTGACTTTTCCCTTTCAGTAAGATACACCTCCAACTTCTCAACCTGGACAGTTTCTTGGCCTCCCACTGGGCATCTGGGTGTGCGAGGGGAAAGGAGGCTGTAAAGGCTGGAAGGTAAACATCTACCTATTCCCTTCATTCATAAGCATTTCAAGTTGACAAAATTTTCTTTTTTAGTTTCTCAGTTAACCCACACACCAGTATGGGAAGCAAGTGCTGTCTCTTCCACTTAGGGGGAATCTGAAACTCAGAGAGTCACCCAGCTCCTGCCCTGGAATGCTAGTGCTTATTTCACTCTTTTTTTCTTCTATCCTCCACTGTCTCTCTTGTTTAGGAATGGCTGACTTCCCCTAAAGAAGGCACTGGAAAGGAGAAAGTACTTTCCATGGCCATGCTCGCAGAGGGATTGCATCGATGGGCCCTTCAGAAATATGTTCTACAGATTTCAGTCTTGATTCCTGTCTTTGTGTTAAATCTGTTGACCTTTGCAAAATCTTCCTTTACTAGTAACATATTGTGGGAAGAGGAGCTTATTCTGACACTGGTTTCAAAGTATCAGTTTCCATCAGGGAAGAAAGACTCAAGGCCAGAAGCCTCAGCACCACTTGGACACTGAAGCTAAGCAGAAAGGGAAAGGAGCTGAGAGAAGGTTTGAGGGTCCCAGGCAAATCCCAAAGCACCTGTTTTGTGAGTCAGAAATGACACTCATACTTCAAAGGGCTGAAAAGTTTCTACTTCAGTCCAGACTGGAGAAGAGTCTTCACCATGAGGAACTCAGCTCAGGACCTGGTGTCCAGAACATGCTTCCTCGTCACCACCGCTATTGTAGTTATTGTAGAGCTTTTACCATGCTGGACCACAAACACTTCTAATGCAGTCACTCTCTGTCCACCTTCCCCAACAGAAAAGGGCTGGGAAACGCGACCCAAGGGTGCAAGGATCAAAGAGTTATTAGGGGTCACTCTCACTCTCCTGCTGTTTCCAGGTGGAAATCCTGAATCTTCTGGTCCATCTGGTGTGAGTACTATCCTTGAAATTTTGAATCCTGCCTTCTCAATTCGATAAATCTGGCATTTCTCCAATTACAAGAGAAAAAAACACTACACAGAACATGGTGTCAATTTTAAATTCTGTATGCTTAAGTGAAAAATTCAACAAGAGTCTGCTTGGCATTTGTTACTTGCAAAATAAACATGTTGGCACACCTTTAATCCCAGCACTTGGGACACTGAGGCAGGAGGATCATTGTGAGTTTGAGACCAGCCTGGGCTACAAAGTGAGTTCAAGGCCAGCCTGAACTGTATAGTGAGACCCTGTCTCAAAAAAAATAGGGCTGGGGATTTAGCTCAGCGGTGTAAGCACCTGCCTGGCAGGCACGGGGTAGTGTTTGATCCCGTATGAAATAAATAAATAAATAAATAAACATGTTGAGGTAAGGGAGTGACTTAGGATCTGGGTCAGGTGAAAGATACTCAGACTTTTCTTATTTGAGCATTTAGATCTAAAAGAATTACATGGCCTCTGCCAAGCAATGACCAATCCCTCCTCCTGCCTTACCAATGTCTGCTTTCAGTGGCCGCCTACCCTGAGTCATTTTGAGCTCTTTCCCAAGGTTCTGAGAGGCCCTTCGTGGAGGACTGGGAAGAGCTTTGGTCTATCACCACTCCCTGTTCTGGGAGGTGGTTACACCTGGTGGCTTCTCTACTGAGCCTGTCCTAGTACCTGCTGTCAGGAAGCTGGACCAGCTGTCTTCCTGTAGACAGAGAGCTGCCTAAGACCACCTCTACTTCTGGGTAGTGAACCAGGTTTCTCACCTCCCACACAATTTAGTCCTTTGCCTGTGAGGTATCAGCCCCAGCAAGTGGTAGAACTGGGAAGGAAGAAGACAAGTTTAGGAGGAAAGAAAAAAGTCCAAGATGACAAGTGACTAGACTTTTGGTGAGAGCGAAGAGGACGTTTTAGGAGTGTACAACTGCTGAAGTGTCGTCACTGCAGAGAGAAATATTTTCTGTTGATTTCTTCTCAAGTCCTTTGTCCTTCTTCCACTTCTCTCAAATACAAATTCCTTCGCATTGAGCTAAACGCCTAGTCTTTTTTTTATTTTTTAATTTGAGACAGGGTCTCGCTAAATTGCCCAGGCTGGACTTGAACTTGCCATCCTGTTGCCTCAGCCTCCCAGGGTGCCGGGATTACAAGCGAGCACAACTTGGCCGTTTTTCATCGACTTCCATGCTCCTTCAATACCCAGGGAATGAAAACGGTTAATGAATGGCCAAGAACAGGGTGCTGGGAGAACAGACAGGGCATGCATCTTGTGCAAAGGTATCCAACACACAACTTCGCTGGGGCCCATCCACCTGCTCCCTCAATGCTACATCTCCGTGCGGCCTCGTCACAGCTCCGGGACATGGATGGGACGCCCTACAGCCCAGAAGAATTAGCTCCGGAAATGCGATCTTCATAACGTACTAGGAGGAGGAAGCTAGGTTCTGAGAGGTTCAAGTTCCGCACACCACCTCCCCCCACTCGCTGAATGTGCTTGTGCTCCCGGGCCCAGATGAACCTTTGCGGAAATAAACCCACCACTTCCGAGCTGCGTTTGTTGTTAGGAGAGGCCGCGGGGCTGCTGGGGAAGGGGAGGTACCTGCGAGGCGGCCGGGTCACCAATAGGCGGCGCGTCGGGCCGGAGTAGCGAGGAGCAGTCCGCGAGGTCCTGCAGGTCTATAGTGGTGAGGGCTGCTCGGGGAGACCGGAAGACATGCGCCCCGCGCGCCCTCAGGCTCTCCGCCAAGCTGTCCGCTGGAGCCCTCGCCAGGACTTCGGAGCCCGGGGAGAGAAGCTCCGAGCTGTGCGCGCCGCACCCACCGGCGCAGGGACTCAGAGGGCTCGCGCAGGTGCCTCGGGGCTCACCTGATAGCGCAGGGGGAACCGCGACCGGGGGATCCGCATCTGGGGGATCCTCGTACACCGACACCGTGCTGCTGCTGCCACATCCAGAAAAAAACTTCCGCGGAGGAGCGAACTAACCAAGCACAGAAGTGGACGCATGCGGGTCAGGTCTCGGGGCACGCAGCTGGCAACCCCCGCAGGACCCGGCCAGCGGCCCCACCTTCCTCTCCGGCTTGCCCTGAGCGCCCAGGGGCCGGCTGGGCAGCTGGAGCATCCTGTTGGGACAGATGCTGTCGAAGGCCCGGCGCCCCGTCGCGCTGCCCCCGCACGCCTGCATCCTGTCTCCCTGCAGAGGCGGTGGCCCAGGCTAGGACGGCGGCGCACACCCTTCGCTCCCTCTGCCTGCTGGCTCCGAAGTCTGTCTGGAGTCGGGGAAGGCTTGTGGCCGGGAGGAGCAGAGGGAGGGGAAGGAAAGGGAGGCTTGGAGGATCGCGCGGGAGGGGCGGCTCGCGCCTGAGCGCCAGAGGTGGCGCCTTCGGCCCCTGACAATCTGCGCGCAGGCGGAGGCGTTAACCCAACCTGGCAACCGGCTTCCCTAGGGAGCGGCGAGCGCGGGGCCTGGGCCCGCCAGCGCCCTTTCGCCAGGGTTGGCGCCTCCACGTCCAGGCCGCGCCAGGGTAAGGAGGGGGAAAGAACCAGAGGCGGGCCAGCCCCACTAGTCCCTAGCACTGGGCATCGCCTTGAGGCTTAAGGACAGCGGTTTATTTCCTTTTCTTCCTATACCAAGGACAAGGAACAAAGTAAGCATGAGTGACACACCTCGGCAAAGCCAGACTCAAGCATTTGTTCTGCCCTGTCCTACAGGATTTAGCGAGGATGTAGAATTCCTGCACGGACTCCCTGGACCAGGCTTCAGATTACAGAAGCCAGTCCCCTAAACCTGGGCACTATTCTGGGCCTTCACTCAGAGCCTTCCACTTGGTCTCTCGGTCTAATCTGCTACCCTGGCAGTGGCCCCTGAGCACACCTTTTAATTTAATTTAATTTAATTTAATTTAATTTATTTTTGTGGCACCGGGGCTCTAACTCACAACTTTGCGCCTGCCAGGCAGGCGCTTACGCCATTGAGCCAAACTCTTGGCCCTAGTTTTTTTGAGGTAGGGTCGCACGGTGTAGTTCAGGCCAGCCTTGCGCTCACGTTGTAGCCCAAACTGGCCTCGAACTGACAATGCTCCTCCTACCTCAGCCTCCCGAGTGCTGGGATTAAAGGCGTGTGCCATCACGCCCGGCTTGAGCACACCCTTTAAAAAAGAAGCAAAAGTGACATCTACCCCTCCCCCGTCTGAAAATTCCAGCGGACTGTCCTAAATCCCCTAAATACCTGTCCCGATGGCCTCAGTTGCCATCTTAGCGTTTGACTGTTCTCTTTACAAATGGTCTTAGCCTGCTTTGCCAGTCCCACTCAGTTCCCCTTCCCAAGCTACAGTCTTCTTCCAGGAAGGGGCATCTTCAAGATGCTGTAGAACAAGGGACATCTCCCAGAAAGGTGCATCTTTGGGCGAGCTGACCATGCAGAGCCATCCCGTCTGAAGTTATCTGAAACCAGAGTCTTGTGTACCCTCCTACCAGTCCTTTATTTTTGCTTTATACCTAAGTAGAATGAAAAATTCTCTTTTAAAGCGTCACAATCCTCTTTTATTGACACCCATTATCTGGGTCAAGAAACAAGATACATCTAACAGCAGTAGAAGATAAACAGTGGTTGACTGGCACGGACTTGGAGATGCTCTGAGGCTTCTGTAAATGCAGGAACTAAGTAGAGGTGAGAAATCAGCCCATTACTCCTGGTATGGTATTGCTGAAGTGAGGGGGCTCTGGCTTTAGGGTCAGACTCCACTGGATCTGAGTCCCAGGTCTTTAGGAAAAACAGAAACACAGGCCTCAACAGAGTTGCTATGAAGAGGAGTGGGCTTATTCGTGTAAAGTGACTGTTACTTAATATGGACAAATTATACTGATTTTTAAAAGCCACCTTTTCAGTTATATTTCCAGCTTCTCACAGTCTGTTCCCCACTGTGTCCCTGGTTCTTCTGGTTCCTAAGAAGCTCAGTCATAACCTGTCAACCCCTATCTTTACCCACTTTTGAGTCTATAAAATGAGTAGGGAAGCTTTTGACCGAGGTTTGGCAAGAACTCTGCACGTGGAAAGCATTGCAGATTTTCTAGGTCAGGCTCATTTTTCAAATATTCATCCATAAACTCCAAATTGGGGTAGACAAATATGAGCATTGTATATTAAACCACTTGTGGTAACAGGAACTGTAATAGTATGATGGCCTGACTTCTAGCCTGGATAATTCTAGAATCAATCATGAAGTTTCTAAAGAGCTTAGCATCAGGAGAGAAAAGGATGGGGTTTTAGGGCTTTGGCTAAGTGATGGAGTTCTTTTGTATAAGGGTCACATGCTTGCAGCCAGTCTTCTTTTTCACCATCTCCTTTTTCACCATCAAGGAACAACTTTCCCTCAAATACAGGATGTGGGGAATCACACTTCCTTCTTCCTGACCCAAGGCAAACCTTTCTGAAGAGCTTAGCATATCTTTTTCCAGAGAGAAAGTTCTAGGAGCCTAGAGTAAGGTACCCAGGCTCTGGAGAGTACTTAGAGGGTGCTTGCAGAGAGAAATGCAAAGAAGTGTCTAGAAATTAGATATTTTGCTTTTTGTCACACATTTAATTCATTCTACATACAGTGGCACATGAGTGACATTTAAAAAAACTTTTATTTTTTTAGCTTGGTAAGGTGATACATGCTACTTGGGAGAATTGAGATGGGAGAACTACAAGTTCAACAGCAGCACTGGCAATTTAAAAAGACTCTGTCTCAAAAAAGACTGAAGATGTAGCTCAATGGTAGAACCCTTGCCCTGCATGCAGGTCCGGGCCCTGGTACAAAACAAATAACATTTTTAAAAAATAAACAGTCAACACAGAAATTTGAAGGAAAACAAAGTACAATGAACTGTACATTCATCCCCACTTGTTAACATTTCCTTTTGCTTTATCTATTTCTTTGCTCTAGGTTTTTTTTTTTAACCCTGCATAAACTCTTTCCTCTCATCATTGTGTAAGCTATCTCTAGCCTTTTCTTTTTGAGTACTTATGTGCTAGGATCTGTGTTGGAGAAATTATATGGAGCATCTCATTAGTCATACCTCAACCTTATCAAGTAGGTACTACTGCTTTTCTCATTTTTTACAAAGCAGATGTGGGCCTGGACTTCCCTGAAGTCACCTAGCAAATTTTCTTCAGAGCTTAGTAGTTTATACTATCCCATATTTAAGTTTAACTTCATTTAAACTTCATACCTCTGGGGTCAGTTGTAGAGCTTGGAGAGATTATGAAATTTTCTGCAGGTGGTGGAGCTGTGACTCAGGGACTACAGCATATCCATGATGATGAGACTGAATGTAACAATTATAGAGCCACAGAAATCCAGTAAGCCTGTCTCACTACCCAGCCCAGTTTTCTCATATGTAAATTGAGTCCTGAAACATGACTAGAAACAAGGGTATAGTAGTCTCTAATGAATAAAGGATATTGAGTAAACAACTTGTGAACCACCAGAAATCTATAAATGAAAGTTCAGCAGTGTGACTAAGGATGAAACTCTGAGCACCTGCTGCAAGTCCTCTGTGTCCCACTGTCATCCTTCTAAAATTAACACTGCTTCATAGAAATATTGAAATATCAAAATAATGAATGCTGAACAGTGCCTGGTATGCTGTAAGGACTCAATACAGCCTTTATTACTGTTATGCCATTGTTACCTTGAGCTCGTGTAGCAACATAAACTAAACCAAACACTCTGTAACACCATTCTTTCTGACGTCTGCCAGGTGCACATGGGATGCTGCATTAGAAATACCTATCCTGCTTCGCCCTGTGCTAGTGTGCCCCAGGCAAATCGAGGCAGTGGCTCCTTTGGACAACCATAGGCTGCTGTGCATTTTACTCTGCCTCGAACCCCACCGTACCCTCTGGTGACACAGTGATACAGTCCTCAGCCTCAGAGGATCCCAACTTGTCTTATTGCTGGAACCCCAGCATCCAGAATTGTGCCCAACTGGTCTCAGAGATTCTAACAGTCTGTTTATTGAGGAAAGACAGCTCCTCCTGTTCTCGAACAAAATAAACTGGATTCTACTATGGTGTGCTATTTATAACCTGCAGGATGGCAAGCCAGAGTCCTGAACCTCCCTCTCTGGATAAATACTGTACTCTTCTGAAGCAATGGGAGGAGTCCATTCCCTGCCAGAGAAAAGGAGCCCAAAGGTCTGCTTTATTTCAAGCTTGGGGATAAGCTGCACTTCTCGCAGATCTGGAGGGGCAGAATGTGAGTCAGGGAAGTACTGTTTATGGCCACCAGCAGCTGCAGCTTGCGCAGGCAGTCCTGCAGCGCCGCCTCGGGGTGCTCGCCCAGACGCAGGTCCACCGGGCAGGGGACCCGGAGCATGCGGTCCGCCAGAGCCAAACAGCAGATGGCCAGCAGGGAGGGGACGTAGCTGGTGAAGGCGTAGTCGGCCAGGCTCAGCTCTGCTACTCCCCGCGCCAAGATTTGCGCTTCCAGAGCTTCAGAGACCTCGACTTGCCCAGCCTCCACACGCTCTTGAGTGAAATGCTCCAAGAAGAAGCTGATAGTGGGTGCACCCAGGCTGAAGTGCAACTTGTGCAGCACGATACACTCGAGGTTGCAGAGCTGCTGCCGGGAGAAAGCGCCGCAGCACAGGGCCAGGAGCTGTTTCACACGTGGTGGGTGAACCTCCACCTGCAATACAGGTGCGCTCAGCGCCACCCTCAAGGCTTCCAGGGTTCGACCCCCAGCCCCCGCAGTCTGAAACCCAAGAGAACACTGGAACTCCCCCTCTTCCCTTCCAGAGATAGAGATTTCACCTGTTCTCCACTTCCAGTTAAATCACCTGGTGTATAGGTCCAGTAAAGTTTCTTTAACTACAGTGTGACTGAACAAAAGGTTTGGGAAATTTTGAATCCCCCACCACCACCACTCCCCAAGACCAGAATAGAAAGGCCACAGAGTTTTTAGGGCCAGGGCCAGGCGTGGTGGTGCAGTCTCTAATCCCAGCACTGGCAAGGCTGAAGGAGGAGGATCGCCACGAGTTCGAGGCTATCCTGGACTAACGGTGAGTCCGAGGCCAACTTGAACTACATAGCGAGACTGTCAAAAAAAAAAAAAAAAAAAAAAGTAGAGACTTACTGTAGCCTATTTCTTTGGGGACTCAGTGAAAGGATCGTTAAGACTGTAGATTTGCAAGCCTCTGCCTTAAAATAAGTTTGAGGAACCCAACAATGAATTGCGTGCGCTGGAGCGGCGGGCTGCCCCAGAGGAGGACAGTTGAGCTGCAACTCTGCTCCAGACGCCTCGTGAAGGTACCTGCTTGCAAGCGATGAGTAGGGCGGTGACTCCGAGCAACTGGAAACAGTCCGCAGCCACAGGCGTGGTGGTGAGGAAGCGGTCCAGAGTGTTCACCGTCAGGCACAGCGACTCGAAGGACAGCCCGAACTGACGGTGCACGGGAATCAGCCAGCTGAGTAGCTTACAGCGGGATTCCGCGGTCACCTGCCGAGAGAAGGAAAGGGAGCTGCGAAGAGGAAGGGTCCAAAAGACCCAGGGAACTTCCTCGGAGGAAAGCAGGAAAAAGCTAAACGCACTGGAAACTGGGAATAACGCGGGCAACACTGCTACTCAAAGGCCGCCGGCCTGACGGAGAGCCGGGGCGCCTGGCTTCGTGCCCGGCACGGTGCCTGCCGAGCGCCTGGTGCACGTTACCTCTTTACCTTGAGTAATCCTCTCAGCAATTCAGTGGGAGGTGGGGGTGGAGTAGTCTATTTCGCAGATGAAGAAACAGATTTAGGGTTGTTAAATGGCCAGCCCGAGGTGCATGAGAAGTCCGGACTCAACCCGGAAACTAACTCCTCTGCACCCCACCATCTGTCTCGGGTCGGGACACTCAAGCTCTGTCCGCCCCATTGTGAAGAGCCTTCTGGAAAGCGAGGCCAGAGACAGAGCCCCCGAAAGCCCCCGCTGCTCTCTAGCCGGGGCGGGAACTAGGCTGCACCGGCGAGGGCGCCACGAAGGGCGGAGAGCCCGGGAGAGGACGAGGGGCGGCGGCGGGAGCTGGCGCCTCACTTGCGGCTGCCGCGCCAGCGACTCCAGCGGGTGGAAGTGGCTCTCCTGGGCCTTGCGGAAGGCGTAGCAGGTCTGGCCGTAGTCGCGGAAGGTCTGCAGATCGAGCGGTGCCAACAGCTGGTCCGGACTGGGCAGAGGGCTGTAGCCCCGCGCTGCCGCCGACGCCACGGGGCTCTCTGCGCCGTCCGAGCCCGAGCCGGGGGACTCGAACAGGTCACAAACGCCTGAGTCACCGGGGAACAGGCACGGGTTCAGGGGCCGTAGCGGCTCCTTTCTCTGGAGGCGCGGGCGCCGACTCTTCTTCACTGGGGCCCGAAGTTTCTGGTCGTTGTCCCGCCTTTCGGACCAGGCCGCGGGGCTCGCGGGGCTGGTGGGGCAGGGGGTCACCATGACGCAGCCGAGTGGCCGCTCTACTACCGCAACGCCCCGGGTGCGCAGAGCCGCAAACGTGCGCGCCTCGAGCGTGCGAGAGAGCCCAGGTCCGCCGCGGGTGCCTTGCTAAGTACTCTGCTCGGCCCTTCCCTCTACCACGCCCTCGGCCTCTCACTGGCTGAGTCCAGAGCGGCACGAGAGCCGCGCTTTCCCGCGTGAAGGACCCTCCCCTTCTCCGCTAGAAGGTCTTCTGTCCGTGACTAGAAGGAGGAGCTACAACCCGCCGCGCACTGGCGCGCGTTCTGCGTTACCCCGGCAACCGGAGCCTGTGGAGCTGCGCGAGCTGGGCGCTCAGAGTGAGTCCGAGTGGGGGCGACGGCCCAGTCAGGTGAGCTGGGGCCCAAATGAGTGGCTCTGCTGCAGCCGGAAAAAAGATTCTTCAATGTGGCGTCTCCCGCTTTGGCTAGGCGGGCTCGACGCGTGCGAGCACCTTCTATGCCGGCAGTAACCCAGGTCGGTAATTTTGTAAAGTGCGCTTCTGGACGAAAAGTCGGGCTTCAATTCTGCCAGCCTGATTTTCTCTTAGGACCCGTACAAAGTAGTGTAAATTCATGTGCTTTTGTTTTGCTCAGTACCCTTCCGCGAGTCTCAGAGGCAAAGCCTAATTAGCGTTGTCCTCCTGTACCACTGCGTAAATATGAGCTACTCTACTCTCAGGCATTGGTGATTGTTAAACAAAACTTCTCAGTCCAACCCTACACAACAAGCCCACAGTCCTCAACGTAGTACTTTGCTCTGCACTCTTAACCCCAAGCCAAACCATTTAACAGCATAATATCCTGGCAGGGTTGAATTTCTAGTTTTACCAAATTGCTCGAAGCCTGTTCTGTTTTAGGTCATTAGCTTCTAACTCCCTGCCCCGGGGGAAGCCCGATACATTCTTGGTTATTCTCTGTCTCTGCAGGAGCAGCAGCTTGGGGAAGCGGGTAGGAAGAATGGGAGTGACCCCAGGCAGGAGAGACTGCCTGGCACTTTCTCCAAGGCAGTGCTGGTCTGTTCCACAGACTTCTGTCACTGTAGAGCTGAGTCCTCCCCAGCCTTAGTGAACCTTCCTGAGGGTCTCTGGCCCTTTTAAGAGAAGGGACACTGGAGCACAATGAAGATCTAAGGGACCTGGTGGGATTTCCCAGAGGCCATAAGCCAAGCTATCTTCAGCCTGAACTTTTCAGGGACACCCCAAGGGGCGAGGTTACTAAGTGACACACCAGTAACAAGTTCAGCCATCCATGCCTCATTCCAGAAGAAAGCTGACAAGTGTATGTAATCAAAGTGTGAATTTCCACCCCTAGAAATTTAGTGGAGGGTGGGGTGGTGGCTCCTAGAAAAGGAATAGATTTCAGTTCTGGCTACTGTTACTCCTATTTCTGTAATTTTGAGCAGCTTTTTGTTCTCCCAGCATGTATAATGTCATCTGTAATATGGGAGAGTCGCTAAGAATCGCCTGGGAAGGGTTTTCAAAACACAGGTACCTGGCCTTTCTGTTTCCTTTCAGGCTTTTGTTGGGGAATATTCCGAGAAGAATAATTGAATCTGTAGGGAGGGGTGAGATACCACATTTCTTCCCAGAAAAACTTTCCTGATAAAGAAAGAACCCAGGAATTATGACTCCCTACTGGCCAAGATGGCCGGATGGTATAGAGGAAAGAGCATGAAGTCCCATTTATTGGTTATCTTGGGCAAGACATTATTGAGTCTCCACTTCCTTGTCTGTTAAATGTTAATATTTTATTTGCCTTCAGGGTCAAGTGAAATATGTGCGAAAATGCAGTCCTTTTTCTTTCTTTCTTTCTTTTTTTCTTTTTTGTGATATTTGGAATTGAACCCAGGGCCACTGCACTGAGCAGTGGACCCTTGACACGTGAACTGAATTCATTCCTGAGGGCTGGTTGTAATTCAGATTGTCAATTGAGGGCTCAGGCTCCTCTACGCAGCCTTCAAAGTCTCTCTCTCCTGTGTACAGGCAGATCTCAGTGCAGATTTCTCTCAGACATTGGCCCAGGATTTCTCAACCCATATAGGAAAAGATGTTGTACTGTTCCTTCCAGAACTCTTTAAGGGTTAAATCTGTGTCTAAAACCATCTGGAATACAAATGGCTGGCATTTGGGTCATAGCTCAAAATTTTGGTCATAAGTTAAAATTAAAATTCCTATCATAACCCAAGTTGTTCATCTGTCAGGCTGGTTGTAATCAAGCATTCAGTGTACATCCCCCTCCCAACCCCCATTTTGGAGAAAGCTTCTGGCTTACCTGAAAAATTGCCCAGGCTGGGTTCAAAGTTGCAATCAATCCTCTTGCCTCAGCTTCCCAGAATTCTGAGATCACAGGCAGGTACAACATGCCAGCTTAAATTCTCTCTTGACCCTAAAGTCTACATTGGTAAATCAACAATATTATTACACTGGAGGTATTTTGAAAAGCAGTACCATCATTTGATCCACTTGTGGATGTGACTCTCATTGGACCATGCCAGAAATACTCAGTTCTCCAATAGGGGTTGCCTTAGAGCCTAATCCAAGAGGTGCTGCCTGAGTTTTACCTCCACAGATCTATCCTTTGGTATTTGTGAACCCCGTTGCGTGGACCCCACCCTCAAGCAGTTGACATTGGTGGGGGGAACAAAGAACCACTAGTTGCAGTTAATTGGGGTACCTTGGTTCACGAACTTAATTCTTTCCATGATTCTGGTCAAGATCGAATTAGATGAAAACTGAATCAGATTTTCCCATAAGGTCAACATTGACCCTAACCATTAAATTTGATTTGATTCTCATCCAATTCAGTTTGTGACCAGAATCTTGGAAAGAATTAGGTTTGTGAACTGAGGTGCCACTGTATTTAAATTATTGAAGTGTGAAAAAGATGATACTAGAGGATCGTCTGTGTTTAGGGTTGATAGAGAAAATGCAGGATATACATTTAAATTTGAATGGCAGATAGTTTTTTAGCATAAGTATGTGCCAAATATTGCATGGGACATACTTAGACCAACAAGTTATTTGTACTTTATCTGATATTCAAATTTAATTGGGCATCCTGACATCTGCCTGCCCTACCTGAGAGCCCTGAAAGCCTACAGTAACAGCAATCATCATGATCTGGAAATGCTTCCCAAAGCAAGTGGTGGTTACACTAAAACAAGCAGGAAGACAAAAAGAAGAGAGGAGGAACATTTAGGTGAGAGTGTCCCATGTAGAGGACCAGGATGTGGGCAGGGCCAGAAGCAGATTCCTGGCAAGTCGCAGTGCCTATTTGCTACAGAATGACTAGAATACAGAGACAAGGGGAAGAGAAGTAGTGGGGATTATAGCTAATATTTACATAAAGTTGATGTGCCAGATAGTGTGTTGAGCTCTTTATTACATTTGTTCGATCTTCGCAATAGCTCTATGACATAGCTTCTATCACTGTCCCCATTTTATAGATAAGCCAATGAAACAGCATAAAGAGGTAATTTGCCCAAGATCACAAAGCTAGTAAGTGGCAGAACGAGGATTCAAACTTAGCCTAGCTCGTTGCTCTGTAATCACCATGATACACTGCTTCAATAGCAAGATCAGGCCCTTCCTTGTAGGCTACATTAAATGTTTAGACTCTCTGAAGTCATTGAAGAAGGGGGAGAGCTGCCATATCTCTTATTTCAAAGATTACTTTGACTCCTATGGGCTGGAGAAGACAAGGTTGAAGGCCAGTTAGCTGCAATTCAAGCAAGACATGATGATGGGCAATGACGATTAAGATAAGAGATTAGATTCTAAAGATATTTGGGAAACAGATTAAAAGGGGGGTCTTAATGTAGAAAGTAAGGAAAAATCAAAGGAAAAATAAAAAATCATATGTGATTTATGCTCCTGGGCAAGTGAGTGGATGGTAATTAAAATGGTGAAGGCTCCCTAAGTGTTGGTAAGGTTTAAAAAATACCTTGCATATTTCCTTTCAGTTGAGTCTTTAAAGGCAGAACTCAATCAGGATCTAAGAATTAAAGGACACGCTGTTATGTAAGTGCCTGTTGCAACTTTATATTCTCAATTGTTGCATGGATAAAACAATACTCAAGATTTTTTTTTAATACTCAAGATTTTGATTTAATTCATTAAAATACACATTCAATATAAATTTATACATAGCTTCAATATGCTTCTTGAAATTTGGCAAAAGAGAGCTTTTCTGACTTAGTATAGCATCTGAGTCAAAGAATTTTTTTTTTTTTTTGTAATTCAGCTGATGGTTTTTATGCTTTTTTCCTAATTCAAGATTGGATGAAACTGCATTTCCAAAGATTTATCTTGGATATAAAAACTTCGTCTTACAGTCGCCTTCAAAGGTGAGAGCTACATCGTTTATTTTGTACTCCTCTCCACTGCTTCCAAAGAGAGCTCCTCTGGACCATATCTCTCTAACACTTGGGGTTTCTGCAACGTTATGGACTAGAAAAGCATAGAATCCTCAGTATTTCTCCATTATAGCAGCTGGCAAAATGTTCTGACTTCTGTACCTCTATCCTTTTTTTTTTTTTTTTTTTTTTCCGGCACCAGGGATCCGAACTCACAACCTTGTGCCTGCCAGACAGGCGCTTAAGCCACTGAGCCAAACTCCCAGCCCTAGTTTTTGAGGCAGGGTCACACTGTATAGCTCTGGTTGGCCTTGTGCTCGCATTATAGCCTGAGCTGGCCTTGAACTCACAACGCTCCACCTACCTCAGCCTCCCGAGTGCTGGGATTAAAGGCAAACCTCTATCCTTTTAATTATAATTTGTACTCATTGGTAAAAGTGATGTTTACTTCTACTCATTCATTCACTTGTCAAATATTTATTGTCTACTATGTGCCAGGCACTTTTCTAGGTGCTAGGAACATAGCAGTGAATACAACAGACCAAAATTCCTGTCCTTATAAAGCTTATGTTTTAGCTTATGTTTAGTAAAATCAATTAACATTTAAATAAATTATTAAATATTGTATTTAATGTATTAGGTGGTGAAAACGCTAAGAAAAATAAAGCAGGAAAGGGAAAATAGGAACTGTAGGGCATGAGGATTACAGGAATTTTTTTTGGAGATGAAGTCTTACTATGCACTGCAGGCTGGCCTTGAACTCATGGTGATGCTCCTGCCTCAGCCTCTCGAGTGCTGGGATTACAGGTGTACACCACCATGCTTGACAAGGATTATAGGAATTTTAAATAGGGAGATCACAAAAAGTCTCACTGAACCATTGACATTTGAGCAAAGACTGGAAGGAATTGAGGGAAGAGTCATGCCTGTATTTGGATAAAGGGAACAGTGTGTGCAGAGACCCTGAGGTAAAAGTATTCCTGGAGCAGAATAAGGAATGACAGTAATGAGAAATGAGAACAGAGTGGTTCCAACGTGAGGTGCCTACTTTTATACATAAAACGTGATTACAATTAATTGTATCTGCTTTTTTACTTTTTACATGTGACTTCTAGAAACTTTAAAATGACATGTGATTCATATTTCTGTTGCACAGCACTAGAGAGAGCAACCAGGTTGAGAGTACATAAGGATGGCAGAAGGCAGATACACGGAGAAATGGGGCACCACTGCTAAGCAGACTGAGAGAGAGATGATGGTAACAATAGTAGAAGTGGTAAGAAGCATTTAGATCCTACAGATTTTTAATATAGGCTGACAGAATTTGGTGCAAAGATATAGGGTATGACAGAAAGAAGGATGACCCCAAATTTTCTGACCTGTGTAACTGAAAAGATGAAGTTGTCATTAACTGAGATGGGAAAGACTAACGGAAGACAAAGATTTTATGGAGAAGATAAAAGGAGTGTTTTCTTGAGCGTGTTGTGCCTCTCTCTCAGCCATCCACATGGTGATGTTGAGTAGATATTTGAACACACAAGCTGAGAGTTCAGGGGTGAGGTCAGGGCGGGAAATGAGAACTTGGGTGCCACCATGAGTAAGTTAACACAATCCACATTAAACAATAGATGTTGTTTTTTTCCACTTCACCACTGTGTTTTCCTGGTATGCCACCCCCTTGTCATAGAACACACTATCTAAACCCGGTTCAACATAGTTGTAGATGAGACATGAAAAGTGATATCCCCTGATCTATTCCTCTACCTCTTAAAATTTTCTGCCCAACACTGTCACTCAGAGACTTTCATTCATACCACGTTTCCCTTTCGTTAGCATTTGTGGTGTAAACAACCTGGTCAAGTTCAGGACTGTTTACTTCTCTATGAAAATTCTGTAATTTCTGTTCATCTCTCTGGAACTTGGGCCCAATGTGTTTTTTTGGTTTTTTGGGTTTTTTTTTTATCGGTACTGAGGATCAAACTCACAACCTCGTGCCTGCCAAGCAGGTGCTGAAGCCACTGAGCCAAACTCCCGGCCGTCTTTTTTTCCAGGCAGGGTCACACTATGTAATTCAAGCTGGCCTTGCTCACGTTGTAGGCCAAGCTGGCCTCAAATTCACAATGCTTCTCCTACCTCAGCCTCCCGGGTGCTGGGATTAAAGGCATGTGCCACCACGCCCGGCTCCCAATGTGTTTTAAGGATGCTAAATAAATCTAAAAAACTTTAAAATGTAAAATCATAACAAAGGTTCTTTAATGAAAGCTGTCTAACCATGATTTGATCTGTTTGTTTTTAGATGTGGTTTATGAAATTTGCAAGCAAATGTTAATATAATGGAACCAAAGGTCTTTCCCCCAACCCTGCAGTTTGGCCCTCCTGCTTAAGACAAAAGCCCCTTCCCTCACCCTGTCCCAGCTCTAGGGTTGGAGGTGCAAGTAGGAACAGCACATTTAATGTCAGTGGTTTGTTTCAGCCAACAGTGGGTTGCCACCTAAATGTAGACAATTTTGTTTACACCACAAATAATCTTTAAACTTAGTTTGATATCACTGAAAATTGTGTTTACTTAAGACTATTTTTCTATTACTGTATTTAAACACCAGAATTGAGAAGAATTTAAAGTACTTCAAATCAGACTAGTTTTGTTGGAAGGACAGGAATTTTCAGCACATTTTTTAAACCCAGATATTTGACTTACACGTCAGTGTCTACCTGGAGAAAAGGCTATCTCTTTGTTACTGCCTTCCCTAGAGTCCTGCTAATTTCCAGTTCATCAAGGGTTCAGCACACTCTCAAGTACACTGCTTCTCCTCTTGTATGTCAGTGTGCTTTCTTTCCTACCCACCTGTGTCAGTTTGCCTGGCACATTCAGTTCTACACAGTGGTTAAGAACTTCTGCTTCAGAGTCAAAGTCCTTGGGTCCAAAGCTCATCAGTGGCACCCTAGCTCTGTAGACTTAGACAGGTTACTCTACCTCTTATCCTTGAGTTTCCTTAGCTGTTAAAAAGTGGGTTAGAAGAATATCCTATGAGAATTAATTAGGACATGTAGCATGCTTACATAGAGTTCAATTTGATCAGCTGCTGGTATAATTATGTTTCTCCCCTGGTATAAGTTATGTGTCCTTTTGTTAGCCAGGCTAGCCAGGGAAAATACTTTTTTTTCAATTTATTGTTGTGTTGGGGGGGCAGAAACAGAGATAGTGATTTATAATTGCAAGAAGGCTATTTTCATATTATGATTCTGTTGCATTTCATCTGAGATCTGAGGTTGGTCTTTTGAGTGTCAAACTAGATATGTAGCCCTCCAAATAAGCATTACCCTGGGTAACATTGACGTTTTACTTCTGTAAAATACATTTTTCTTTGCCACATTTAGATGCTGAATTCTAGCTGTTAGAAGGAAAATGTTATTTTGGGCTGGAAGCTTTCCTGCAGCAGCCTCTGTTCTTCCAGGGTCTGAATCAGAAGTAGATGTTTATAAGAACTAAAAAGTAGTAAGCACAGCAGCATAATTATGGCTGAAACCAGCTGTGTTGGTTACTTTTTGCTCGTTGCTGAGATAGAATACCTGATGCCCAAAATTAGGGAAGGAAAGGTTTATTTCTTACAGTTCTTAGGGGTTTCAGTCCATACTCAGTTGGCTTCAAGGCAGCATGGTGTGGCAGAGCCACCATTCATGGCCTCTGCAACAGCAAGCATGAACCAGCAAGAGAGAGAGGACAGGTCTTCCCTTGGCCCTTATACTGTATGTTGGCTCCACCCCTCGGCGGGTACAACACTTATATGATCAATCCCAGCGCTAGACAACAAGCCAGTCATGGACATCAAACTCAGCCCCATCCATGATTACATGAGGCCTTGGGCAGACACAGGACCTTACCCATAACACCAGCTGAGCCTCAGCTCCATACAATATGGGAGACTAAATGATTTCATTTTGTGGGCCGGAAAAGTATTTCTTCACACTGTGATCTTAGCCTGATGTTCAATCTGCCGGTGTCCTTCAGATAGTAGGGCTGTCCGTGTAGACTCAGGGGTATCAGAAGGGAATAGTTCTCCTAGTGCTATGTATATAACATTTAGTTCATAACCATTCAATTAAAAGATCAAGATGTTGTTATACTATCAGATTGGTTTAGGGTATTTATTATGTTAAGCCATTACCAGTGCAGAGGGACTAAAATGACCTGAAGAATTATTTCCTGGGAAAAGATTGCTTTTCAGAAAAGAAACCAGAATAAAGGAGATATTTTTAATTTGCTGTCTCTTATATATGCCTCTTACAGGTGCGGAGGTATCCAAGAAATTTGCACATCCATAGTGAGCATTAAAGTGATATGGTTCAAATTTTGTGATACTCTCAGAATAGAGAAATATGACACAGAAGCAGAAGACTATTAAAAAAGACTGCTATCTTAGTTACTTTCCTCATTGCTAAGATAAAATACCTGGCACCCCAAATTAAAGGAGGAAAGATTTATTTAGCTCACAGTTTGTAGAGGTTTCATCCCATAATTGACTGGCTCCAAAGTAGGTAACACATGGCAGAGGAGCAACAGTTTATGATGTCGGAAGACAGCAAAAGCAACTATGGAGGTGGGAGGGCAGGGACAAGACTCTTTATGCCCTGTTTATCTTATCTAGACTGGTGGGATTAGGGTGGTGCCAATCCAATCAGTGGAATGATTCAGCAATCACCCACCCTTAATCCTAGCACCCTTAATTCCAGCATTGAACAAGGAATCAATCACAAACTTTAGATTCAGCTAACTCTGAAAAAGCCCCATCTAGAAATACATGAGGCTTTGAGAAACACTTCGGTACAAACCATAACAATTGATAAGGACCAAAAGTACAGCTCAGTGGTAGAATGCATATATATAGCATCCACAATGCTCTGGACTCACTTCAGTAACAGTGGGGCAAGTAGAAAAGGTTAATAAGTTTTATGGTGCACAGTGCCTGTCTGGCAAGCACAGGGTCCTGAGTTCGATTCCCAGCACCAAAATAATTAATTAATTAAATTTTATGATGAAAAAATGTATTTACTGGGAAATCTGGAAAGATACTTTAATATCATAGACACAAGCCTAATTTTCTTAGAATATTAGAGCTCCTATGCATAATAAAAAACGAATGATAATGTAAGACAAAAATAGTAAATATTCGATAGTTCCCAAGAAAAATGTGTTCTATATGAAAAGATGTTCAAACTCTCTCATAATAAGAAAAATGCAAATTAAAATTATAATGAGATATTTTGTACTTAATTTGATATTTTGTACTTAAAAGTAAAAATGTTTGATAATACGATGTAGGGAAATAGGACCTCAATATGTGGTTGGTAGGGGTATAAATTGGTACAACCTTTTGGAAGACAGCTTATCAAGATCTTTAAATGTTTAAAATGCACAGTCTTGCCAGGTATGGTGGCAAATTCCTGTAATTCCAGCATTTGGGAAGCTGAGGCAGGAGGGTCACCATGAGTTCAAGGCCAGCCTGCACTACATAGTGAGACCCTGTCTCAGAAAACAAACAAACAAAAAGTGCATAGTCTTTAACTCAGCAATTCTTCTCCTGGATAATTCCTCTATATTAGTGCAAAGTAATTGTCTTAGTTACTGTCTTGTTGCTGAGAGACAACAATAATTTAAAGGAGGAAAGGTTTATTTTAATTCACAGTGTATAGAGATTTTAGTCCAGTTGGCTCCAAGGCAGGGTAGCATGGCAGAGGGGGATGGCAGAGGAGAGACAGTTCATGGCATGGAGCCGGGAAGCAGCAGAGCTAAAAGCCAACATACAGATGTGTATCCAGGTCATGCCCAGGTGACCCGCCTCTTCCCACCAGGCTTCCACTCCCTGCATCACATGCAGCTGTAAATCCATCAGTCAACTCATCCGGTCACCTCCCAAAAGCCCCACCTATGAGCACATGAGACCTCAGGGGGACACCTAGATATACGCCAAAACAATGACTATATTTATCCTTGTTAAAGGCAAAACATTGTCTTCAATCAGTGAAGGAACATCCAAAAAAATGTAATATTGCGCAGCCACTGGAAAATGAGACAAATATTCATTGACTGATACAGAAAGATTTTCAAAACAATGTTAAATAAAACAAAGCAAGGTAGCCGGGCGTGGTGGCGCATGCCTTTAATCCTAGCACTCAGGAAGCTGAAGTAGGAGGAGCGTTGTGAGTTCGAGGCCGGCTTGGGCTACAACATGAGCGCAAAGCTGGCCTGAGCTACATACTGTGACCCTGCCTCAAAAAACCAGGGCTGGGAGTTTGGCTCAGTGGCTTAAGCACCTGCCATGGCAGGTGCGAGGTTGTGAGTTCAATCTCTGGTGCCGCAAAAAAAAAGAAAAAACAAAGCAAGGTACAAAACAGTATGTAAAATGTGCTTTCATTTGATTTTTAAAAAAGAGGATAAATATATCCTTATATGTTGATAGACTCTTCCTCAAAAATATGCAAAAGACTGGTAATACCAGCTGTCATTGGGTAGAAAATCTGGGAGATGAAAATAAGGACACAAGTGTCTTTTTACTGTAAACCCCCATTTATCTTTTGGATTTTGAACTGTGTTATGTGTTTTAAAGTAGCATTCTTCATGTGCAGCCGGACTGAAAGTTAGAAAGCAGGGAGCCCAGGCAAGTCCTGAGGAACAGTGCTATCTGTCATATATGGACATCATAAAGGAGTGATATCTTAGTCTGTTTTTCCTGCCATAAAAAAAAATTCCACAGATCAGTTAATTTAATAAAAACAGAACTTTATCACTGATGATTCTGGAGGCTGGGAAATGCAAGGCCAAGGTGCCAGCACATTTGTTTTCTGGTGAAGTTCAAGTCTCTGCTTTAAAGATGGCACTTTGAGTGGAGGGGGAGAGAAAGTATTTGGGAGACACTGGAGGCTTTGGGTGCTGGGAGCAGGCACACTAGTGGGAAGAGGGGGGTGGTATTTGGGCTGTGACTGCTGGTAAGAGTTCAAAGTGTGCATATGTGAGGAAAGGGGAGAGGGAAGTGTACCTCAGACTCTGTGAGTCTTCTTCCTGGGGAACCTTAAGCACCCCTAATTTCTTTGCTGCTAGAAAAAGACAGATCTTAGCAAAGCAATATCTCAAGATGGTGTTTCCCAATTCCAAGAAGTCATTCAACAAGAGCTAAAATTATCTGGGAAGCAGGAATTAGAAAAAGTACCACAGCATCCCCACATAGATTTGAGTACACTAAAAAAAATCTTGATGGATTTGGGATGCTTTTTTACAAGAAAAGGGACTTTCTATGAGATGGGGGGAAAATTCAGAGACCTCCAGAAGATCGATTCAACTGCATGAGGCGATAACGGCCAAGGTCTTGCCTAATAATATGTCTTCTGTATTGAACGAGCTAGTGGTGGTGACACTCAATGGTGGTTTGGGAACCAGCATGGGCTGCAAAAGCCCTAAAAGCCTGATTGGTAAGAAAAATGAGAATACCTTTTTGGATCTGACTGTTCAACAAACTGAATATTTGAACAAATCCACTATAAGCATGTTGCTCTTGTTTTAATGAACTCTTTTAACACAAAGGAAGATACCAAAAAATTACTACAGAAATATAATCATCGCTTGATGAAAATATACACTTTCAATTGAAGAAGGTACTCTGTAAGTTTAAAATTGCACTGTTTTTAAGGAAACTGTAGAGGAGCAACAAAAAGTCAAGCAACTTCATAACTGGATTATACTAATCATTCAGTTGAGCAGTTTTTGACCAAGAATCAGAAGTCCAAGGAGTATATTTGTTCCTTTAATCTGCACTCATTGAAGACATTTATTACCATACACAATAGCATCATGGTAGTCCATTCCATTGTTTTTCTTTTCATTTTTTGGCTCTTCAGAAACTTGAATATGTAAGTTTGTACATGATCTTGTGTTTTGCTATCCTTTTTACTGTAAAATGTAAATATTTTAAGGGATATTTTGATTCTAAATATGATAAAAGAATTTCTCATCTATTTTGTGTGTGTGATTTGAAATTCAGAGGTAAAATAATTTGTTCCTTAAAGCTTTAATTACCTTTAGACATTGTTCTCTTATTCAGCAAGGAACATCTGTACATAACTATGTCAATTATTAGATGAGGGGGCAGTCATTTTTAAATTTTAGAGGTTAGGCTGAGATAAATTGTGCATTCTAAAGAGGCTAGGATTTAGAACTGCTGATGAAAAACTAAAGCTGTAACCTACTTTGTTGGTATATTTCTTGTACACCATAAAATTTTGTTACACTGACCACAGAACTTTTACTTAAAGGAGCTATGTTTTGAATCTTTTTTTTTAAATGCCTAATTAACCTTTATTTGCTTATAGGGCAGTGGGGCAAACCTATAGCATGCAGTGGGTTATTTGTATCATTGAAAACACTAAAAGATTTACCATCACTGTTGTAGGGCAACTGTACAGTTTAATATGCCTGTTTTACTTGAAATAGAAAGCACATGCAGGCAATTGTTATTTCAAATCTAAATTTATACTCTAAGCTGGTTGTGGTGGCGCACGCCTTTAATCCCAGCACTCGGGAGGCTGAGGTAGGAGGAGCATTGTAAGTTCGAGGCTGGCTTGGGCTACAACGCGAGCGCAAGGCCAGCCTGAGCTACATAGTACAACCCTGCCTCAAAAAACTAGGACTGGGAGTTTGACTCAGTGGCTTAAGTGCCTGTCTGGCAGGTGCGAGGTTGTGAGTTTGATCCCCGGTGCTGCAATAAATAAATAAATAAATAAATACTCTAAAGTAAATACTGTATTGATGACTGTAATTTAAAGCAACAACTATCAAATGATGGTAAGACCCCAAAAAAGGAGAGCCATGTTTTTAACCTATGTGTAACAATGAAGAAAAATATCACTGGCCACAAAATTAAGAAAATTATTTTCCTAAAGCTACAGATTGCAGTTAAAAATAGTTTTGCAGCTAAATCAGCCTTTCTGTTTTCACTGGAGAGGAGAAGTGCAGAATGAAATTGCATTTAATTTACCAAATTTCCAAAACTTGCTTTTTAGAAAACTCCTTACCTGAAATTTATCATCGTCAACGTTCTAAAATGAGGGGTTTTTATTCTAATAAAGTGTGTTGAACTTCAAAAAAAAAAAAATCAAAGCAGGTATCCATGGATCAACAAAGAATCTTTACTTCCTGTATCCAAGGATGTATCATACTCAGGGGAAGATACAGAAGCTTGGTGCTCTCTAGGTCATGGTGATATCTATACCAGTTTCTACAGCTGGTTTGCTTGATGCCTTATAGGAGAAGGCAAGTAATATATTTTTGTGTGTAACATAGATAATCTGGGTGCCACAGTAGATCTTTACATTCTTAATTTAATGAACTCACCCAATAGAAAACCCTGTGAATTTGTCATGGAAATTACAAATAAAGTGTGTGTAGACGTAAAGTGTGGGACATTCATTCAGTATGAAGACAGACTGAGCGTGGTGGAAACTACCCAAGTGCCAAAAGCACGTGTTGATGCGTTCAAGGCTGTATCAATATTTAAAATATTTAACACAAACAACCTACGCATTTCTCTTGTAGCTGTTAAGAGATAACAAGGATCAGAATGCCATTGCCATGGATACCATTGTGAATCCAAAGACGATGGAGGCCTTGAATGTCATTTGATTAGAAACTGCAGTAGAGGCTGCAATGTAAAGTTTTGAGACTTCCTTAGGTATTAATGTTGTGAGAGGAGTTTTCTTCTGTCAAAACACATTAGTTTTCTTTCTTAAGCCTCTGTAGCCTCAATGCAGGATTTTTGATGATGCATCAGAAATAGGAATTTCCTATCATGCCTTTGGTTAAATTAGGCAGTTCATTTACAAAGGTTTAAAATTATCTAAGAATATTTGGAAGTATACCAGATATGCTTGAATTGGATCACCTCACACTTTTAGGAGATGTGACATTTGGTAAAAATATTTCATTAAAGGGAACAGTTTTCATCATTGCAAAATTATGGTGACAGAACTGACATCCACGTGGAACAAGACTATCTAGAAACCTTTACATTTTAGATTACTGAAAGGAAAAATACTGTGTAACATTATATTAATTATGGGCTAGTTTCTTACAATGAAATATCCTCTACAATTCTAATGTAGGCAAGTACTTTACCATGTTACTGTACCCTGAAGCATTGATTTTTGTTTTTGCGGGTTCTCTGTTTGTGGTACCAGAAATCAAACTCATGACCTTGCATTGGCCAGGCAGGTGATTCTGCCACTGAGCTATATCCCTGGCCCTGATCTTTATGGTAGTTTTCTGCAATGTACTTTTAGCCTACAAAAAACACAAATGGAACAATGCTTGCCTTCTTTGAAAAGGATCTTGAAAGTGAGTTGATCTTAAATAGCAATATTGTTTAATTGTAAAGCTGAGGCAGCTCTGCTGGAAGATCTTTTGACAGAAGACTTTATGGTCACATTGAATTGCCTGTGGTTTCACAAGAAATCATCAAAGCAAAACAAAAACAAAAACAAAAAAACACCTGACGCTGCACCCATCAGAGGGGAGAAGTACTGCGTGCTTAAATGGCAGGAGGCAGACAATCATAACAGAGAAATTCTTTCCCTTTGTCAAGCTCTTTTATAAAAGCACCCACATTGGTTAGTATTCTCAGAGGAGTAGAATCAATAGAAAATATGATAACGATGCAAGGCGATTTATTATGCAGCTTGCAGGATCAGAGGTGGGAGAGTCCACAGTTCCCATCTGTGTGCTGAAGAGTTTGAGGGCCCAGCAACTACTCAGCCCAAGAAAATGGAAGCTGCAGAACAAAGGGGGTTAAGGATGCAGCAGCAGTCCAGTGACAAAGACCTGGAAATTTGAGCCAGGCGCACATGCCTGTAATTCCAGCATTTGGGAGGCTGATACAGGAGCATTGCTATGAGTTTGAGGCCAGCCTGGGCTACACAGTTAGCCTGAACCACATAGAAAAACCCTGTCTTACCAAAAAAATGAAAACAAAAACAAAAAAACCTGGAAACTCTGTGGAAAGTCACTGGTATGAGTCTGCTTTGGAAGGCTGAAAAAATTGAAGAGATGTCCAAAGTTAACATCTGCAAAAGATACACCCATTAAAGCAGACTGTAGCTCTTCAAAAAAGTGCCAACTTCATTATTATTTCCCTTTTCTTTCATTTAAATTACAAGTCTATTGTTGGTGCCACCTATAGCTGGGTTGGGTCTTCCCCCTCAGTTTGCTGGCCTGCAGGCCAGTCATCTCTGGAAACATCCCACAAATTCGCCTAGATCAGTGTTTCTAAGCATTTCTCAATCTAATCAAAATGACATCATGATTAATGGTCACAGTGCCTAATCTCATGGATGAGGGAGGAGCCCTTCTGGCCTAATCACCTCTTAAAAGCCCCAAACATTCAAATCAGCAAGTAGATAGAATAAAGCAGGGTCTGGGTACTCTGGAAGTAAAACTGTGTAACTTTGTATGTGACACTAGTTTTGCTTTTGTGGTGACACTTGGATGTATCAGGAAATAGAAGAGACACCATTCCTTATGTGGGGGGCCCATGCAGGGAGACACAGTACAGGGACTGGAGCATTGGGAGTACCAGTGGGCAGGTTGCAGTACTAAAAATGTTGGTGAAAAAAAATTCAGTAGGAAGGTGATACTTGACAAGTGCAAGATAAGGCTGATGCATCTCTGTTTTGTTTATGTTTTATTGATGATTTTATTTATTTTTAATTTGGGGGGTGGTTCTGGGAATTGAACTCAGGATCTCACAATTGCCAGGCAGGTGCTGTGCCATTGAGCTAAATCCTTGCCCCCCTGATGATTTTAAATGCTGAACATCAGCTTGGAAAAGGATTCCTTATGACCTGTGGGCACCTTTTACTAGGATAACCTCAGGTTCCTCTATTAGGAACAAGGCAGATCTAACATGTCTTTTTTTTTTTTAATTCCCCCTAACCACGCAGAAAACAATATAACATTTACTGTCTTCAGACCATGGTAAAATCACCCAGTCCCAGATAGAAAGGAAAACTGGTCCTATAGAAAAGAACAAAAGGGAAGGCCCTGGGGGCGCAATAGGTAAGGGGATTACTCAGATGACAAATCACAGGGCGCAGACCGAAACCAAGCAACCATTACTTCTATTTCTTAGAACTGATGAGGAAAGGCACGTTGGGCCTACAGGTAACAAACCACTCGGCACGTGCCAGGTGAGGCTGCCCTGCTGAGCGGAGCCATGGGGGCATGGCCTGGAAGGGTCGGGTCCCTGCCCAGGTCCTCCTCAGGACGCTCTGCTTCCTAGCTGCCATGAAGTGAGTTTTCCTCTGCCTACCAGGTCCTTCCACCGTGCTACTTCTGCCTAGAGCCAGCCAACAGCACAAAGACTGGAAACTTCTAAAACATGAACCCAAATAAACCTCTACTTCTTTAAATTACAGGTTTCTCAGTGATGAGAAAGTAACTAAGACACAAAATCATTCTCTTTTAGATAACTCAGTCTGATTCTCACTTCAGACAGTAGGAACAGACTTGCTGATGAATCAGTTGTTGGGGTTGGCAGACAAGGACATCAGAGTAACGATTACAAGTCCATTACAGAAAACAAACAGAAAAGATGGATGAATTGAGCAAAAAAGAATTCCATCAGAGAATATGTCTATAAAAATAATCAAATGGCACGTTAGAATTGAAAGATATCTTAAATTGAGTATTCATTGGGTAGATTTAACAATAATCTGAACATAGCAAAAGACCAGATCAGTGAGCCCTAAGAGAGATCAATAGAATTATCTAAACTGAGTCATAGAGGAAAACTTTTTTTTTTTTTTTCTCGGCACCAGGGATTGAACTCACAACCTTGCACCTGTCAGACAGGTGCTTAAGCCACTGAACCAAACTCCCGGCCTTAGATTTTTGAGGCAGGGTCGCACAATGTAGCTCAGGCTGGCCTTGCGCTCGCATTGTAGCCCAAGCCAGCCTCAAACTGACAACGCTCCTCCTACTTCAGCCTCCCGAGTGCTGGGATTAAAGGCATACGCCACCACGCCCGGCTGAGGAAAGATATTAAAATAAAAAGCAGAGCATTAAAACAACATAGGGGACACAGACATTCTAACATACATGCAACTGGAGTTCAGCTCCATGTTAGAGTTCCATTCCGTAGGACATGATTTGAATATGGTTTGTGTCCCCTCAAAGGTTCATGTGTTGGAGACCTGATCCTGAGTTGGCAGTGCAGGGCACTAAGTGAGCCTAATGGGAAGTCCTTATGTTGTTAGGGGTGAGCTGAAGTGATCCAGTTTTAGCCTCCCAAGTAGCTAGGACTATAGGAAAAAGGCACCCAAGTGGTGTTATTAAAGCAGCGAGTCTTGCACCCTCTGTTCCTGGTTAGAGATGGAATCACTTGTTTGCTCTTACACATGATCCTGCGATTGCTATGAGATGCTGCAGCCAAGGGGTGGCCTTCACCCCAGAGCCTGTACTGAGCCATTTGGACTTTAAGCTTCCAAAATTGTGAACTAAATGAACCTCTTTTTCTTCACGAATAGTCTGTATAAAATACTTTGTTAGAGTGATGAACTGCTGACTAATGCACCATACATGAATTGGAGATGAGCAAGAAAATGGTTCAGAAGGGATGTTTGAAGAGCTGGTACTTAAATAGTTACAACAATTGAGAGGAAAAAACAGATTCAGGCAGCTCAGTGAACTCCAAGTAGGATGAATATTTTGAAAATACGTCTAGTCACATTATAGTAAAATTTCTGGTAACTAATAAAAAAAAAGTCTTAAATACTGGCCAGTGTGTGTAGGGCAAAAGAGTATATAAACTTTCAAAAGAGCAACAAAAATCCTAGGCCCTTAGCCACTGCTCAGTAAAAGTATGATTTGCTTCTGGGACAGTCAGGGGCTTAAAAGCCATTTTTGTTATGAAGCATGACTTCACTTGGGCCTGCAGTCACTTAACAAATTACTAAAAGCAAAACAAAGTTTGACTTATTTTGTATTCTTTGTTACTGTAAATTGTGAGTGAAATCTCTTCTCAGGTATGTATATAGATATGTGGAACAAAGTTGATTAGCCCTAACTCTACACATACCCCTGTCATTCAAGACTGAAGACACTGGGGTGGGGGGCTCCAGGGACATTCAGTTATACGAAGAAGCCTCCAGCCATTGTCTTAAACATGTCCTTGATGTCACAAAAGGCAAAGCCTCACATGACTGAGACCACCAGAGACAATCTTTCCTGAGAATGCAACCATTCCTCAGCCATAAAGGTTCCAAAACTATGACAGCAAGATTGAGATAATATGCAGGACCAAATAAGCAAGACCCCAGCCCACCAACAACTCCTTAAAAGTTGGCCTCCTGGCTTTCCCAGAAGGCCGGTGTGAACCTCTGTATCAAAGTGTGTTGCCTACAGCTACCTAAACTGGAGTCCTTTCCTATCTTTCCTCTAGTTTTCCAATTAAAGCTTTTTCATGTTTTCTTTAAAAAAAAAAGCAACAAAAATAAAATTAACAATGGATCATTCAGCAGAACTCATGAAAGCCAATATACAATGCAATGACATCTTTTTTTTTTTTTTGGTACCGGGGATTGAACTCATGACCTCACACTTAACTAGGCAGGCACTTGTGCTGCTGAGCTAAATCCCGGGCCCCTGGAATAACATCTTTAAAGTGCTAAAATTAAAAAAAAAAAAAAATGCCAACCTAGGGTTCTCTCCAGTGAAAATATTCATTAAAAATGTTTAAAAATGAAAATGAAGTGAAGATGTTTTAGGCATATGGAAGCTAAGGGATTTCACCACCAATAGACATGTATTATAAGAAGTATTAGCGTCATAAGCTTTGGGCTATAGTATTTTGTCTGTCTGTCTCATTCCCCACCCCTCCCCTTTCTCCTTCAGATTCTTGGTCTCTTACCGTTTGCAAAAGCATTATTTTAATCATTTTTTTCTCTTCAACTCTTTTTTCCATCCCATTTTCCTCTCCTCTCCCTGTTCTTATTCTCTCATCCACTTAAAAAAGATCTCGCTACTTTCTATTTATTTTGCTGTTATGTGTGTGTATATATATATATACACAAAATGTAAGCTTGTATGTCTGACTTATTTCACTTAATATTATGATCTCAAG
Source organism: Dasyprocta punctata (assembly GCA_004363535.1). Taxonomy (NCBI): domain Eukaryota; kingdom Metazoa; phylum Chordata; class Mammalia; order Rodentia; family Dasyproctidae; genus Dasyprocta; species Dasyprocta punctata. The sequence goes on from RJWM01010904.1 coordinate 48,808, forward strand.
TTGCATCCATTTACCAGTGAATACCTTATCTTTCATTATTTCAGAGTAGTACTCTGTATTGTGGACATATTTTTTTGTCCAATCATTACTGATGGGTATACAGTCATTTCCAAGATTTAGCTATTATCAATTGTGATATTATAAACATGGGTATGCATGCATCTCTTTTAACTCTTTTGGGAAGATACCAAGAAAGAGAATAGCTGGGTCAAATAGAATTTTTATTTTTATTTTGAGGACTCTCCACACTGATTTTCATAGTGCTTGTGTTAGTTTACATTTCCATCAAACAGTGCAGAAGAGTTCCTTTCCCCCCACATCTGCACTAGTTGTAGTTTGCACCTAGATGTTCTCCCAAAGCCTCCTGTGGTCACAGGCTGGCTGGATCTAGGGTGTGTGATGCTGGGATTACAGGTGTGATGTTAGGGTTAAAGTATGTGGTCACTAAACTAGTCCACTGACTGGTTTTGCATAGTTCAGGATGGATAATAGGAAGGCCCATCCTGGGTGTTGGTGGCAGTTAGGTAGCCTAAAGGGGATAAAAGGGAGAGGCGGGCTGCTGCTGCTCTTGTTGCTAGTTGCTTCCTGCCTGCCATGCTATGAACTATTTCTCCTTTGTGATGCCCTTTTGTCATGCCACCCTGCCTTGGAGCCAGCTGACTATAGACTGCAACTTCTACAAACTGTGAACTGAAATGAACCTTTCCTTTTTCAACCTTGGATATCAGGTATTTTGTTTCAGCAATGAGAAAAAATGTGATCTTAAACAATTTAGCTTATTAGCATCAATTTCCTCATTTTTAAATAGAAACTACATTATCCATCTCCCCTCAGGATTATTGTGGGGACTAAACAAGAATATAATAAAGCTATTAGCTTAGTGCTTATCAAATAATGCTCATTTAAAAATTAGTGCCAATAATACTTTCCCTTATTCTTTCCTTTCCTTCCTGCTAATCCTCTCTGATGAAAGGTGTTCCTTCTTCTAAATGTCTCAGGCATAAGATCTGATTTAGTGAGAAGGGCAGATGTCCTCCTGTACTAGCACCAGGATGTAACTTCTTACCTGCAGAGTGTGACATCTTCTCATATGACCCTGTTTTTCTTGCCACTGTATATTAAGCATCAGGATCCCTTTCTGTTCTGCAGTGACTGTAGCACTTGGCCTGGTCTATCCTTTTCTTGGATCCATGCTGACGAATCAACGTGCTGGTCATGCTGTTTGTTCCTGAACCTACCTTCAGTGACCCCCCTCTCCATTTTGTTAACCACCAGCAAGGAAACTTATTGGAACAACTGTATCTCATTTAAATTCTGAAATTGTTTGACTAGCTTCTCTTACATTTTCTCACTATAAATTTGTGATTAGATGATGATGTTTTCTGGGCTCATTGCCTCTGTTCTGGTCCCATCTATCTTTAAAAAATTTTGTTCACCCATTTCAGTGACATGGTCTCTTTATTCAAAGGTGGCATGGTCACCTGAATGAAAAAAACCACCCACTATCAATTTTACCTGCTTATCTCAAGTCACTGAGCATCGTTGGCAGAAGCCAGAAGATCTAACGTGTTCCCTGTATTATTATTTCTTTGCTGTGCCCTCTTTGGTGTTAATGTTATCCTTATACAGTACTCTGCTGGTTATTTCTATTTTTCTTATAAACTATTATAACTTCTATTTTTATTATTCTTACCACCTTAAATTATCTCATTCTTTAATCTGTTTTCTACTTTCCTTCAAGTCCACAAAGAATACTTTTCACTTGCTGCCCCACCTGTTCATTTTCATTTGCTCCCTAAAACTACATTTTTTGCCACTGCAACAAGTTAACATAACAAGCCAGAGGGCTTCCGAAGGGTCTGCTCACAAGGCTGGTGCTTGGCTAGAACCTAAGAACTAGGCTTTAGAAAAATTCCTTGCTTTTTGACCAATACTTTTTTTTCTGGGGGCCCTCAACAACCTGCTTTCCTTTTGGAAGTCTGGAGTTTTTGATAGTTGTGCCTAGTCTTCATGCCTAAATGATTAATCCTCCAACAAAAATCCTTGAACTCTTGAGACTGAAGTGGGCTACCTTGAACAGAAACACTGCACAAAACATAGGAAGACTGTGTACAGATTTTTCTAGACACCACATTTGTTCTTGCTGATCTTATTGTATATACTTTATCATTAATTATAGCCTGAGTCTTGTAAGCCCTTCTTTCAAGTCACCAAATGTGTGGACAGCTATAGGACTTCTTGAATTGCCATTTAACCCAAATTACTCTACAAGGTAGATGTATTTATCAAGAAAAATGAAATTGCGATCTAGTCTTTCCTTAGTCTGTTGTAGTATTCTTGAGTATTGTGATTGGTTGCATCTAACATCAGTTGACAATTCTCTGGCTTCCAGAACCTCTCTCCCTTGGCTTTAATAAGATGGCCCTATTCTGAACCTCTTCTTTCTTCATTCATTCATTCAGCATTTATTGCCTGTATGTGCTGAGTATGTATCAGTGAAACAGTCATGGTGCAGCCTATGGTCTAGTGAGACAAGACAAAAAGCAGACAGTCTAAGCTGAGAAAAGTACTGTGCTAATGCGACTAAAATGGATGATGCACTTTAGAAAAGTCTGATAAAAAACCAAAAAAGTGTATTACAGCAGAGCTTAAGAATAAATGCTGAACCAACCACTTAGCACCTTCTTGGAATTCAAAAGGACACTGGTGCAGCTGGAACACCATGAGAAGTGAGCTTGGAGAAAATGAGGGGAGCAAGGTCTAAAATCCCTAGAGATTTGTAGATCATTTCTAGAACTTAAAATAAGGGAGCTGGGGATGGTGGCTCATCCCTGTAACCTCAACACTTTAGAAGCTGAGGCAAATTCAAGAACAGCCTGGCTACATAGTGAGTTCAAGGCCAGCCTGAACTACATAACGAGACCCTGCCTCCCCAAAATCGAAGGAATAAAGAATATATTTTAGGATTGTAAATATTATAGTTCTAGACCCATGATGCCTCTGCCACTTATCAATGTGATCTTAGATGGGCTATTTTACTTCTCCATGTTTGTTTCTTCATTTGTAAAATGGGATTAATGTAGTACCTACCTTAGAGTTACTGAATGAATAAATGAATTCATAACATGTGAGGCACTAGCTTGCACATACAAAATGAATAATCATTAGTTCTAGCTGTAGCACTCCAGGTTTCCTTTGCCTCCATGTATCCCCAAGATGAACTTCTCTAGCACTTAATCTAGCTCCTGCTGCTGATACTTTCATTAAAGGCACTAGCTGGAGATTCCAAATTAGTCATACTTGACTCCTTGCTCTGAATTCCCTTGCCACTCTGCAAGTAGAAATCTAACATCTGGAACTGCTACTAAGTATTACTTTTTACTTCCATCTGCAAAGTTAAAGTTTTGACTGTGATTCATCTGTTAACAAATATTAAGTAACTATTAAGTGTTCCAAGTAATTGTACTAGATTTCTATTAAATTCGAATCCTTTGTCCTTAGGTGTAATTTCTACATTCGATCTACAAAGGACAATATTTGAAGTTTATTAGCAATCTTTTGATAGAAAATGAAAAGAAAATCCCTCTAAGTAATCAAGTTTCCAAAGATAGGAAGGAAAACAAGACTTATAGTTTCGCCTGAAATGTCCCCCCAAAGTCTCATGCGTTCAGAGGTGGGGCTTTTGGAAGACTGGATCATGAGGACTAAATCAATCATTGGATCAAACCATTGATTGATGCATAATTTGATGGTATTATTGGGAAGTGATAAAAACTTAGGAGGCTGGGCCTAACTGAAGGGAGTGGCTGGTGGGGATGTGACTTCAGGGACTGTATCTTGTCTTTGTCTCTGGCCCCCTGCCCTCTGGCTCATTCCCTCTTTTGCTGCTTCCTGGTTGCCAAAAAGAGAGACGCTTCCTTCTGCCACATCCTTCTGTTATGTTTCTGCTTTACCTCAGGTCTAAAAGTGATGGAGCCAGCTAACCTTGAACTGAAACCCTGAAACTGAGCCAAAATGAACCTTTTGTTCTTTAAGTTAATTTATCTCAAGTATTGTTTTGCAGCAATGGAAAACATACAAACCATTGAAAAATATCTACAGCTGGGCATTCTGCTACTTGGGAACCTGGGGCAGAAAGATTATGAGTTTGAAGTCAGCCTGGGTGACTTAATGAGACCCTGTCAAAGATGTACAGACAGACAGAAGAAGGAAAAATAGGAAAGAAAGGAAAGGAAAGGAAAAGAAAAAAAAAATCTAAGCATTTATTAACTATCTTAAGGTTACCAAATTTACAAGTTCAACTGTGGATACAAAAAGGGTTCAAAGCCGGGCGTGGTGGCACACACCTTTAATCCCAGCACTCAGGAGGCTGAGGTAGGAGAAGCGTTGTGAGTTCGAGGCCAGCTTGGGCTACAACACCAGCGCAAGGCCAGTCTGAGCTACACAGTGCGACCCTGCCTTGAAAAATTAGGGCCGGGAGTTTGGCTCAGTGGTTTAAATGCCTGTCTGGTGGGCGTGAGGTTGTGAGTTCAATTCCTGGTGCCACAAAAACAAACAAACAAAAAAAAAAAAAACAAACCCCAAAACCAAAAAGGGTTCAAAAGTGGTGACTTCAAAGCTTTGAACTGAGGAAAATGGTGCAAGCTATCCCAGCCCAAGGTTGAAAGTAGCACTAATCATTCTTGCCTATCCTCCAGCACTACATATTTATGTTTTCTGAATGTTACTAGAATAGGTGGCATCTATTAATACTGCGCTGAGTTTCAGATTTGAGTATTAAATGTTAAGTAACTGATTTAAGAGATTTTTCTTTTTCATGGAAATTTAGTTATTACTGTTTCTTGAGCTCATTTTCACTTCTAAGACAAAACAGTTTCCAAATGTCAGGGATTGACACAGGGTGAGGCTGCACAGGGACCCACACACCAAGTGACAGACACAACAGACACAGGCCTCGCCCTTAAGGCATACAATGATGTGCAAAAAAATGGATGACACCAAAGTATTTATTGTAAATGTAGTGGCAAATATACTGAGAGTAATCATTAAAAAGGAACTAGAAAATTACACATGTTGAAAGTATGTGCTTCTTTCCTGCCACCTTTTAGGTTATGGCTAGTACCAATATTTTGGGTAATAAAACACTTAATGGGATGGTCCATTTTCACACAATTTCATGATTGTATCTTCAGCTTAATTTTAAAGCAGTTGACCATAAATTTCAGTATCAATTACTATTCTCCATCTTTATCAATTCTGTAATGATTTGTAGAATCTTGTCATCTGAGTGAAAAAAAGATCATGAATTAATACAACAGATTAATTTTCTAATGTATACACATACAAACAAGAAGTATACTTCATCAAAAGATTTTCTTGAAGTATAAACACCAGCAATATTCACTATAATGCTACAGATGCCCATAAAACATTATTTTTTGTCCTAAAATATGTTCATTATTGTTATACCTATCTTAAGTGTTAACATTTTGGGAAAAAAAAATCAACATTTATGTATGTATAGGCTAAGGTCTAAAATAGTTACATCATATAAACAGTCACTTCTTTATGAGGAATTATTTCTTTAACGATTCCATTAAGACAAGAAGTTTCCCAACTTTTTCCCCTGGCTTAAGTACACTGAAGGCTCTATTGAGTCTTCCAGTTAGCAGTTTTTGCATGTTCAAAGAGAGCAAAACACTCTAACACTCTTAACAGGGGAGTGCTCTTGGAGAGGTGTCAATGGGAGAAGTGACAGGCCTCTCTACACCACAAAGGGATCAAATACCAACTCATTTGACAAACAGAGCAAGTGAGGCGGTATTATTTGCCGAGGTAGAATCCTAAACAGCTGCTTCCACAGAGTCTAAATAGCTGCTCTGAAACTGTGACTTCCTAAAAACCTTATGACCACGTTTCCAGAAAGTTGTAATTATCAGTGCTACAAAACTGAATTACTACATGTATAGTGGTTTCAGTGCTATTAGTTTGCAATGGGCCTGTGGTGTGACCCTAGTTTTAGGGGGCTACAGTGCAATTAGAAAAAGGGAAGGAAAAACAAGATGGGAAAAGGGAAGAGATATCACTTGCTGGAAGTGGAACAATGGTATTTCTAGGAAAAAAAATCATTATTTTTAATCTGAGGAAAAGAGTGTAAGAAAGCATAAAAGCAGCTACAGTTACTTTTCAAAACTATAAAGAGTCAATCGCAATTTTTCTTTATAGTATAAGCCCAGTAACAGAGGACACTGATGTATTTTATCTTCCTTCCCAAGTCCAAAGCAACCTTGTTTTCTCTTTTATGGAAAAGAGAAACACTGAAATCACTTTAAAATTCATTCAAAAGTTAATAATTCATTTGAAAGATAAAATTCAACCTGTCCTTTATATAATGTAATTCTAACGCTGAAGTTGTAATGCACTAAACTCCCTAAGAAGCTCATAATCCTTCATGTTCAGATTATGTTGAGGCCTGATCTAAGTTTCTAGTGGTACAAGAAAATTAATATAGTCTCAATGTTTATGCATTCAAAAATTAGTTACACAAACAGAGTGTGAACTTCAGCATAGGATCACTTATCTATCAGTGGCTTCACAATTTGCCTGGCTGTGAGAATTAACTGGGGGTACTTTGTCAAATATAATCATAATGAACCCACTGATCAATTGTTAACATTATTAAAAGCAGAAAAACCAAACTGAAGTGCTTCATGATGTGATGCCAGGTGAAGAATATAACATCAATCAGAAAATACTATTTTCCTAAAACTTGACTCTAATCAAGCCTGTATGTATAAGTGACTACAGTAGCAGTTTGTAGGAAATTCAGGAACCACAGAACTTGTCCAATCAAAGCCTAAGGATGCAATCAACCAAATTCTACATGTGTGACATTCCATCAGTAAAACAACCCACTCAAAAATAATAAACTACATTTAAAAAGGGGGATGATAGTAGAGGGAAAGTGTTACAGAATAAAAAGCTAATAATAATAATTACAATAATATGACCATAGGCTTCACCTATAAAGAAGATTAACATGGCTTGAGATCTTATTTTTTTTAACCGTCAGAATGATTTTTATGATTTGGCAAGTTGGGGAAACACTGTCCCAGGCTAACTGAAAACTCAGGTGTCTATTTCAGATTTCTTTTCTTTTTTTTTTTTTTTTTGAGGCACCGGGGATTGAACTCACAACCCCGCGCCTGCCAGGGCAGGCGCTTAAGGTACTGAGCCAAACTCCCGGCCCTGGTTTTTTGAGGCAGGGTCGCACTATGTAGCTCAGGCCGGCCTTGCGCTCGCGTTGTAGCCCAAGCCAGCCTCTAACTCACAACGCTCCTCCTACCTCAGCCTCCCGAGTGCTGGGATTAAAGGCGTGCGCCACCACGCCCGGCATTTTCTATTTCAGATTTCTGTTGAAGGGTAATGTATTTATTTTACACAGATAATTTTGCATAAATGAGAAATGCTGCAATAAATCCTACAGAAAGTTGCCAATTTAAAAAAATGACTAGCCGGGCGTGGTGGTGCACGCCTTTAATCCCAGCACTCGGGAGGCTGAGGTAGGAGGAGCGTTGTGAGTTAGACTGGCTTGGGCTACAACGCAAGCGCAAGGCCGGCCTGAGCTACATAGTGCGACCCTGCCTCAAAAAATTAGGGCTGGGAGTTTGGCTCAGTGGCTTAAGCGCCTGTCTGGCAGGCACGAGGTTGTCAGTTCAATCCCTGGTGCTGCAAAATAAAAAATAAATAAATAAAAAGTAAAAAAAAAAATTTAAAAAATGACTACATTATTAAAATAGTAATGTAGTTGAACAGGATGGTAATAATTAGCAAACTTTATTCTCAGTTTTTTTTTCTTCTGTTTTTGTTTTTTGGAGACAGTGTCTTGCTATGTAGTCCAGGCTTGCCTTGAACTCACTATGTAGCTCAGACTAGTCTCAGCCTCTGGAGTGCTGGGATTAGAGGTGTGTGCCACCATACCTGGTTATGCTCAATTTTTATTATCCCCTTTTCTAGGGAATGAACAGGAGTTTAGAAGAAAAATTCAGAAGAGATAGTAGTAAACTAAAATAATCATAAGAGAATACTTACATTGTGAATACTATAATCATACATTGTCTGAAATTGATGTAATTCAGCATAAAATATTTTATTAAATTTTTGGGCCCCTTTTATTTTATCTATCTATTTACCTACCTATCTAATCTATCTATTTTTTGACAGAGTCTTGCTAAATTGCCTAGGCTGGCCTTGAACTTGAGATCTTCCTGATTTAGCCCCCCAAGTAGCTGGGATTACAAGTATGTACCACCATACCTCACAAAATAATTTTTAATCACATGTAATTTATGAGTTAAATGTGCTACTGTGCACTTAATGTTAAATAACAACTTCTAAAATCTTAAAAGACTCTCTTAGAAAGGTTTTTTATGCATTCATGCATATATGTATGTATATACACATACATATGAAATATACACACACACACACATATATACATTCTCTTCCAACTATATTATAATTAAATACTTACTTTCAAGGGACATCTTTGGATTTTCAAGCTTTTTTCTTAAAACAGAATCAATGAGAACTCTTAGCTGCTTGAAAATGACAGCTATCTTTACAGGGGCCTATTAAGAGTCAACAAAAGGGACAAAGTTAATTCAGGGAAATACAAATGTGTTTAAACAAATTAAGAAAAGCATGTATCTTACATCTTACCTGCCTTAGTTCATCTTGATTTTTAACATAAAATACAATGGGGGTAAAATACGGGCAAATCGTTCCTGGTAGCTAGGCTTTACAAATCTCCAGATTTCCTTTTTAATTTGCTATCTCCATAATAAAACAACTTTTATTTCAATAACTGTCCTCTTACATAAACTGTATCAGAGTCATCATTGAAGTTCTGGGGATGGAATTTTTTAACATCCCTACTGAAGTATAATGTACAAACCACAGAAATGTATGCTCATGCAGTTCGGGCTGGCCTTGAACTCACTATGTAGCCCAGGCTCGCCTCGAACTCACAGTGGTTCTCCTGCCTCTGCCTCCCAAGTGCTAGGATTATAGGTGTGTGCCACCATCCCTGGTTTAAGGGTTTCAATGATTTTAGTAAATTTATAGAGTTGTACAACCATTGCCACAACCCAGTTATAGAACAGCTCCATCACTCCAGCTTCTCTGTATGAACGAAATACAACAAACTTTAAGTTGCACATAAAGCTCACCTTTCCAGCCCTAGACACACAAATACCATACCATAACATAATGGAAAGCATTGTATTTAAGCTAGTTAATATTGCTAGGGCTACAGAGAAACAGAAATAAACAGCTTCGTCTAATTTATCCAAAGAATGTGACAGCATATATTAAAAACTATGAATCTGGTCTTTGTATAGGTGGCCACATGTAGTAGAATAAGCATGTGTTTGGGGATTGATAATCCTAGGTTTGAATCTTGCTCTACCAATAAATAACCAATATAATCTAGGAAAGTTATTTAATTTCTTACTTGCTTGAGGGACTTTATAACAAAGGAAACCATGAAAATCATTTAACAAGGTTGTTAGGATATTATACTGAATAATGTATATAGAATTGATAACTATATTTTGATTTTCTAATTTAACAAATTTACAAGCATAAAGACAAGACAAAATAAGGAAGTCCAGGGCTGGGGATGTAGCTCAGTAGCACAAGTGCCGGGCAAGTGCAAGGTCCTCAGTTTGATTCCTAGTACCAAAAAAAAGAGAAAGTCTACTTTGTTATTATAGAACAGACTATATACACTTTAGATTTTTAAAGCTTTACTTTAATGGCATTAGAAGCTGAAAATTTTTATGTAACCATAAAATCAATTGTGTTGTGTACCTGAAAATAGATCCAGCCATCAACAGAAAGAAGCCGTTCCCGGTGTTGAACTTCTATTTCACCACCGAAGAGTAAAACTGGAAAAGGAGTTATTAGGGTTGTTTCCCTTAAATACACTCTGCCATACCTTATCTATGTAAGAAAAAAAGAGAAAAAACAACTTCAAAGTCTAAGTATATGCCTTGACCATAAATGAATCTAGGTACAAGCAATTTTATAATGCTAATGACATTAAATAACTAATGTTAAAACAAAGCTATGATTAAGTTTCTGGTTTCTGATCAGCTAGTCAGTAATTTTTCATGTTTTACCTTTAAGCTTGATAACGTCAGAAGTTTTTAAGCCAGTGCTTGAAATTGTGAATTCCTGTTACCTGAATAAATATAGGGCTGGGGATATAACTCAGCGGCACAAGCACCTGCCTTGCAAGCACAAGGTCCTGAGTTCAATTCCCAGTACAAAATAAAAAAAAAATATAGTGGAGGCATTTTTAATAAAGGGAGGCATACTGTCTTAAAAATGAGTCAATATGATAGGTAATAAAAAATCCAAAATATGAACACAGCATATGCCATCTTTCACCATAAGTTCAAGAAAATGGAGTAGAAATGCAGCCATAATTCAAAAAGTTGACTTAACTGTAATCTATATTTGTTTTAAATTATCTTAGGTGATACTGTAACTCAAATTGTTGCCAAATCATCCATATTTCTACTACTCCATCGAACTCACCCCTTATCTGGAATGGAATATACAACATGTGTTTTTCCCTTTTGAGACAACTTTAGTGAAATAGGGAATGGATATATTATTAACCAATATCTATTTGCTATGATTGTCTTTATTCCAGGTAGCAAAAGTGATGATCAGAATACAAATCTTACTAATTTTCTTTTAGTAAATGAAAAAAATTTAACATTTTTTGGTTTTTTTTTTTTTTTTTTGACAATCTACATGCTTTGGGATTTCATATATAAACAAAAATGAACAGTACAAACTAGAAATTAAATGAAATACCCATTTGGGCATCCCAACTTGTCACAAATGACTTCTAGACAAATGTCTTGAGTACTGAAATTAAGAATGAGTACTTTACCTTCTCCTGATATAAAAGCCATCCATAAGTTTGTAAATCACGATTTACTGAGGATGGATGTACTTGTGCTTTGCCTTGAGCTGTCTCCACAACACAAGCCAATTTTTCTGTAATATCCACTGACTTTGTATAGATTATTTTCCCCACATTGTCATACAGTCCTGCAGCCAATACAGCTTTAAGAAGGGCAATTTCTTGGAAAGAGAGTGTCTGGGGCGCTCTCTTTCCTTCCCAGCTGGTAGACGCAGAAGATGAAAATCCGGCTGCCTTAACCAACTTTATTAATTCCTGTTTGACATCCTAGATTGGTTTATGTTGAAAAGACATAATCATAATTGATTAAAATACAGAAATTTCCAAAAAGCTTGTAATTTATATTACTGTTTCCTACAAGAGAGAGAGAATGCTAAGTTAGTTAGTTGACTGTAGTCCCTCAAATAAGCTAGAGTAGAAAAAAAAATACTGGAGTCAGCTCATGTCATGACTTTAAACTTTAGATATATTTATGAGAACAATAAAAATATATCTGAACACATTTTCATTCACCATTTTTGCTTCAATAGTGGCCCACCCCCATCCCCTGTACATTTTTACTCTGTTAAGATGATCACATAGAGAACAGCACTGGAAAAGAATTACAGAGGAATCTTGATCCTAGATTGTAGGTATCTTTACTTGTCTCTGGGAATCTCACCTTAATTTCATTAGTAACTCTGATAAAGTTTATTTATGGAAACTTCATTTAATCTAAAATTGTGGCCAAAAGTATTTTTCTACCTCTAATATTGTCAGTCAGCAAAACTACTACAAAAAGGACAAGCATGCTTCACAGTTCATCAGATACAAGTAATGAAAAGGTGATGTTTATATTTAGGATATTCTTTAGGCTTTTGGTTTGAGGCTTAGCAGACGCTGTGATTCAAGGGGAGGAAAGACCTAACTGATAGATGCTGTAACACCATGAAGCTGGCAAAGAGACCTAAAACCTGGCAAGCCAGAAGAGGTGAAGAAAAAGCTCAGAGCACGAAGTGGGTGGAGGCAATTTGGAGATTAGAGGAAAGTTAAGACAAAAGAGAAAGAGCTAAATTGGAGAAATAGGTCACCTTTGGGCCAACTAATTGGGATTTGCACATTCTGAATCTCAATTATTTGGCCAAGAAGTAGCTATTTTCACAATGTAGAAAATACCGTAAGACAATATACCTCATTTCCTTAAAAAATAAACACCTAATAGAAAAAAAAAATGAAAGGAGTAACTATAGATGAAGAAACTTATGTACCTATCAACCAAATTTAAGGTGTGAACCTTGTTTAGCTCACGATTTTAACTACCTATAAAAAATTTAACAGCTCATTGGGATATTTAAACATTGTATATTTGATGATACTAAGGAATCTTTTAAAGCTGTGATAATGTTAAAGGAAAAAAGAGCCCTATAACTTAGAGACACACAATGATCTGACACCTTGGATTTGCATAAAAATAATCCAGAGAACAGAAAACAAGATTCACTACATGTTAACAGTTATAGAAATAGGAAATAGGTAACAGGTATAGGGGACTTCATTATAGTAGTCTACTTTTTGGTATGTTTTCCATAATTAAAAGAAAAACAACAATCAATTTCCAGAGTTGAGAAGATGACAGATCAGTGTCCTTTGATTTTTCTCCCTTAAATGTGGAACTAAAAGAGATTATCCTGATTCTCAGGCTTGTGTTATTTCTATAAATCATGATGCCTTTTTAAAAATCATTTACTCAATATATAATGATTGTTAAGTTCTATTTTAAATCACTGTGTAATATCTACAGGTTACATGTTAAAAGAAACAAAAATTACAAGCTTATTCAACATTTATTTATTAAATACTATGTGTCAAGCATTATCTATCCTAGGCATTCTTTTT